>JASDQU010244515.1:69282-79892 GCA_032191745.1 Picea mariana
CACGAGGCTCGTTGTCCTCCCTACTGCACGCGATATCCTGGAATGTGCATGTTACATCATTTTACTGCGTAGTTCATGCGTGCACTATGCCACATGATGTGCATTACCAAATGAGGTCAAAACAACTCACCAACTTAAGTACATTTATATTACATTTACAATTGGGTTTGGCCGAGGAATATTACAATATGCTTCTTGATTTTCCTCATTTTTCTTTCACTTTTTGACTTTTGGAATTGTGAATACATGGAGATTACATTTGGAATGACGAATATAGAAAAATACACGAAGCTTTCGATTTTGATTTTTTTTTCCCAGATGAAAATTGCTTATTATATTAAGATATATAATCAATACACATAATCATGTTCACATTACATATTCATCCTGCCTCATACCATCAAATTCACTTTTACAAATAAAAACTCAAAAAACTCAGAGCCCATAGATTCCAGCTACCCACAAGTCACCCCATGTACCACCCCAAAAGGCATCATAGATAAAACTGCTATCTAACTTGTCTGATGGGGCAACAATTACAAAACTAATATTACTACAGCTCCAAAAATTATACAAACTTCATATCCGCATATAGATCTCATAAAACTAAGACCAAAATAAGCTAGACCAAATTGATAAAAAAAATTGTCCTTTCTTGTCCATCCATCCACTCATTGTATGCTATGGCCCCAGCGCGTTCAGATAGTGCTTTCTTTGATAAAATATCCGCAACTTGATTTTCTTCTCTGTACACATGGGTGAAGGTAATGACAGAAAACAAATTGATGAGGTCCTTTACCCGATCTTTCCATCATTCTATAGAAATAGCCTGCAGCGATCCAATATTATTGATCCAATCGATAATGATTTTGGAGTCCCCAATAACATGGATATCTATGATCGCTCATCTTTGTGCCAGAGTAAGAAGCGCCCATGCGGCCATAAGCTCTGCTCTAGTGTTTGTGCCACCACCACAATTAAGAGTCCACTTGTATTCCAAATGTTCATTAAGCTTGATAACACCCCCCGCTCGACTAAATTCCCCGTGTCCCTGTGCTGCGCCATCGAACCATCCAATAATTCTGTGTTGTGGCAAAGTATGGATGAGATGTCGGGTAGACTTTTGCACTCTCTGCGAGCTATAACAAGCCAAGTATGCTATAGTTACCATGAAAACATTTTTCGTGGAGGGAATCTTAGATTCAAAAATAGATAAATTATGTTCTTTCCATATGTTCCAGCAGATAAAAAAAAGAAGAGTGCGCGAAAATTATATTGTCTTCTAGCCCAAGTTCCAAAACATTCACTAAGAGTGGTACCCTTCTAGTCTACAGGCAGCCTGTAGAATGCCAAAATCTTGTCCCAAGTATAAAGAGTGAACGGACAGTCAATGAATAAATGGAACGTTGATTCTTTGTTGCCTTTACATAGATAATAGATACCTGGACCGTGCCAACCATGCTTGCACAAGTTGTTCCAAGTTAGTTGTTTGTCTTTGATGAGCAACCAAGTAAATAGTTTAGTCTTTAGGGGACAGTCCCAGGACCAAAGGTTTTTCTTCACATTCCCGGTGATATTCACCCAAAGCTCAGTGGATAGAGCATTATAAATGTTCTTTGTGGTTATAAGACCACTGCCATCCCCCCCTGTCCATATTAATTCATCATTGTAGCTTGTGAGAGATATACCAGATTCTATCAATCCTTGTCTATAATTCTCTGATTCACCCACCAGCTCTCCCATCAAACCTAGTTCTCTATTGTCGATCCAATTGTAACAAATAGAACCTTGTACCGACTCCTTTTTAACTTGGTAAAGAAAGTGGATATATTTTGAATTTATCCAAGATATCAACTCAGGGGAGAGGAAGGATCTCTTACCCAAGCCCAAAATTTCATCCTTACCCACTGTGATGGAAGAGCCTTCCCTTGGTTTCCAAGCCATCCAGTGTAACAACAATGGTAAAGCATTCACTAAGTTTCTCCAAGTAGATGATCCCAAAATGAGCGCAGGATCGACAGTGCGAAACCAAGAATCAACAGAAAGATGTGGCAGATATTTATCCTTCAGAACCCGATGCCATATACCCAGAACCATTAATCCCCGCCAAAGTTATTTAGCAACTAATGCTCTCGAAAAGCAGAAAATATTTATGAGACACAACTTCCAAACTTTTTTGGACGAGCTATAGTCTCCCACTTACATAATTGGAATGAAGAGTGTTTTTTTGCCCCTGTCCATAAGTAGGAAAAAAACAACTTGCGAATTCGATTCAAAATTGAGGTAGGTATATGTGCCAAGGCCAACCAATATATCGGTTGGCTTTCCAGCACAACCTTAATCAAAACGAATCTGCCACCCATCGATAGGAATCGATTGCACCAATGATTGATTCTAGTCTCATACTTCTGTTTCAACCAAAGCCAATCCACCTCCTTATACCGGCTTATCTTCAGGAAATAACCTAGGTATTTAAACCCTACTTCAAGACTCGTAATGCCAAAATGAAACATGGCATTCAAATTATCAAGAAAAATTTGTGAAGTGTCATTATGATGGAAAGTTGACTTATTAACATTAATCTCCAACCCAGAGGCACCACAAAATGAATATAAAAGAGAATGAATCTCTTTCCACTATGTGGAGGATGCATTAGTCATTATAAGCACGTCATCAAAAAACATGATATGTAAAATTCTAATCAACCGTGAGCCTTGTATACCTATCAAAATCCCTTCTAAAAGATTTTTTCCCAAGGAAAGGCTCAAGCCCTCCATCACCATACTAAATAAAAGTGGAGACAAAGGGTAGCCCTGGCACAAACCCCTCTCACTGCTAAAGAACTTGGTAGGCTTGCCATTAATCAATATAGCAAAAGTAGTAGAGGTTACTGTGCCCATAATCCATTTATTCATGAGATGACCAAATCCACAATGAAGAAGCATCAATCTAACATAATCCCAATTTATACAATCATATTCCTTCTTTAGGTCCAATTTCAAGATGATAGCCTGTAATTTCTTTGCTTTTATGTTGTGCAAGCACTCCTATGTCGTTTCAATGGCATCGAGGATCTGACCACCCTTTAAGAAACCTAACTAAGCATCCTATAAGGACCAGGAAAGAATTGGTCGAATCCTCCTCGCAATAATTTTTGTAATAATCTTATACACAAGATTACACAGAGTAATAGGCCGAAATCTTGAAAGGATGAAGGGTGATTAGTTTTCGGGATAAGAGCTAGGAATGTGGAATTTATCGGCCTGATAACTTCACCATGAATTCGAGAGTCCTCAACCAATGCTAGAAGATCTGGACCCATCAAATAAAAAAATAATAGGAAGAGTTCAACTATCCAACCATCTGGACCAGGGCTCTTGTCCTTGACAAATCCTTTCAAAACAATTGATAACTCTTCCAAGGAAACAACATGCTCTATAGAAGGGAGTTCCTCCTCTAAAACCAGCTTTGGATACAGTCTGATAGCCTCAAGTTGGGCATGGATAAAAGTTTGGCCCGGATCCTTAAAAAAAATTGTAGTAGGAGACCGCTCCAGTCTTTATGGCTTCCTGTCCAGTGAGTACTCTTCCTGATTCATCCATAATATCCAAGAGATATTTTTTGTTTCTCCTATAACTCGCAAATCTGTGAAAAAACTTGGTGTTTTTGTCACCACTCTTAATCCAAGTTGCTCTACTTTTCTGTCTCCAATTTTCTTCATCTGCCAATAGAATCTTGTTACGCTCAGTCTCCAACTACTTGCAGTGATGTTCAAGCTCCAATGAATAATTACCAGCATTTTTCTGAATGTATGAGCTTTCCAATTATGCTTCCAAACTAGTTAAAGATTCCTTATCCTTAGCTTGTTTGGCTAAAGACCAAGATTTGACCCGACTTTTTAGAAGAGATAGCTATTCGACAAGTCTTCTTTGTGCCTCAACAATTAAGTCAAAGCGATTATCCATCCAAACTTCTCTAATAATCTCAGCAAAACTTTCTTCCTGAAGCCATCCCAGATTAAATTTAAAAGGATACTTAAGTTTTTGTGTGCCAATATCCATCTGCAGAATGATTGGGGTGTGGTTGGATATATAGGAAGAATCTACCCACAAGCAATACCTTATTGTCAGTCCAATCAAGTCTGCAGCCACAAAAAATCTATCCAGTCTCTTTGAAATGCTAGATGGTCCCGATCTGCCATTGCGCCATGTTGGAACCAGCTCGGTCGGGGCCACATCCACAAGAGGAGAGTTATAAAAGAGATCTTTAAAGAAAACAACTAATGGATCCGACAAAGCTGATGTTCCCCAAATTTCATCTAAGTTTAAAGTAAAGTTTAAGTCGTCGGCCAAAATCAAGTCTGTGTGTGCTAACAGACCCCTATCTTCAAGTTTTTTCCAGAAGATCTTGCGATCCTTGCAAGGACCATATACATTCAAAAGAGTGAGTCTTCTCTTATCTATCAGACTGGAACCTGTCAGCAAAATGCCACCACATGTGAGAACAAGAGAGAAAACAAAACAACATGGATCCCAACCAACCAACAATCTCCCCGAAAAACCCACATAATTAACAACACTTGTTGTCCAATCAGGTTTGAGAGCAAACAGAAAATCCCTTGTCTTAACATCAGTTGTCAATGTCTCTTGTAGAAAAATAATATGAGGAGAAGTCCAATACAAAAGTCTACACATAGAGGTCGGTTTAAGGGGCTGAGAGGAACTTGGAAACCTTCATTTTACTTTCCAAAAGCAAAAGTGGATTCGTAAGGAACATACTTTCCATAAGGAGAGTAGGGAATATTTATTTTCTAAAATTTTTCTGAACCCCATTCACGCCTACATTTATTCATATTCTTACCCTACCACCACTCTTTATGTAAAAAGTGTGGTATATTTATTTTGAAGTACTTTAATAAATGGATAAAATCATTTTTAAGTGATAGTTTTAATTTTCATTTTAAATAAAAAATAATGTGAATTATAAATCCAAATAACTTAAATTTAAATAAAATAATTAAGTTAAAAAAAAAAAATTTATTTATTTATTAATTTTATTTATATTTTAAAAAACAAAATCCTAAAATATATATATGTTACATATTTATTTTTAACAAACAGAGATTTATATATTTTTCTTCATCATCATTTCCAAAAGGAATATATTTCCTTTTAAAAGTTATTCCAAACTCATCTTTAATTTAATAAAAAATATTTATTTGTTTAATCATTTATTTATATTTTCAAATAATATTTTTTTAATAAATATATAATTTTTATATTTTTAAAAATAAATACCTAAAAAAACAAACTTCTTTTCGAGAAAAAAGAAAGAATAATAAAGTAGAGGACTTTTTAGGATGCAACACTATTGGGAGGTCATCTATCTCAATACTATTCTAGCCCAAGCCTGATTAACTGTAAAGTTCTTACGTGTTGGAAATATCATTTTATTTTATAAAAAGAGCATGATATATTTATTTTCAAAATAATTCCAAAGTTATATATGTCATAGTTATTGCATTTATCTCTATTAGTTTCCTCTTAAGAGGTCACACGTTCAAATCCAGAGGAGGATAGGGTATGTATACCTTCTTAAACTTTACCAATCAAATTGTTGTTGGGCGAAAAGAGATCCCTTGTCCCACAAACAAGAAAATCTCATACACCAATTCAATGTTCGTAACCTTAAAAAAAAATAAAAAATAAAAAATAAATAAATAAAATAAAAAAATAATTTACTTTTTAAATTATTCCAAAATCTAAGTATACTCATTCATAATGCTACCTACCCAATGTAAAAGTATCTTCTAAAGAACATTGGTATATTTATTTTCAAAGAGCGTGACATATTTATTTTGAAAATAATTCCAAAGTTATGTATGTCAGAGTTATAGCATTTATCTCCACGAGTTTCTATTTTTCCAAAATCTAAGTATACTCATTCATAATCCTACCTACCCAATGTAAAAGTATCTTCTAAAGAACATTGGTATATTTATTTTCAAAGAGCGTGACATATTTATTTTGAAAATAATTCCAAAAGTTATGTATGTCAGAGTTATAACATTTATCTCCACGAGTTTCTATTTACAGGTTGAAAAAAAACAATTACAATGGTATGAAGAAATCAATCATCACTATTATCATAAAAAATTATTTCCATATCTTTTCATATAAGTAACTCATGATAATTATTTTGAAAATTTAGTTTGAATGTCTCTTTGGAATTAGCTCGTAAAGTGTTTCTTTGTAGAACTCACCCCTATAATTCTTTAACTATCTTTCACCGACAACGACCCTGGTTATACCCTTCAATTTCTATTCAAAACAATTATATACATTTGTCGGAATATGAGATTTTAGAGTAGGGACATTTTATAATATGTAAAAGTTAAATTATATTCATATCATAATTAATTAATTATTATGTTAATAGGAGATTTTTCAATTAATTTGTAAAAGTCAAATTATATTCACATCATAATCAATCAACCATTATTTTAATAGGAGATTTTTCAACTAATATGAGATTTTTGTTTTTTTTTTATATAGAAAAATAATTTTGTCATAGAAACAATTTCAAGATGCACACATTTTAGGCTATCCAAATGTGGGATTAATTTTTTTGTATAGAGAGATATTTTTGTCATGGAAACAATTTCAAGATGCAACACATTTTAGGCATATCCAAAAGTGGGATTGATTTTTTTTGTATAGAGAGATATTTTTTTCATAGAAACAATTTCAAGATGCACACATTTTAGGCATATCCAACCTAGTAAGCAACATTTTTAAAGTATTTTTAGTACTTTGTCATAGAAACAATATCAAGATGCACACATTTTAGGCATATCCAAATGTGGGATTACTTTTTTTTATATAAAGATATGTTTTTCATAGAAACAATTTCAAGATGCACACATTTTAGGCATATCCAAATGTAGGATTAATTTTTTTTTTATATTGAGATATTTTTGTCATAGAAATAATTTCAAGATGCGCACATTTTAGGCATATCTAACTTAGTAAGTAACATTTTTTAAGTATTTTTTAGTACCAATGTGGGACTATTTTTTTGTATAGAGATGTATTTATGTCATAGAAGCACTTTCAAGATGCATAGATTTTTTAATGTATCAAAAGGTATTTTTGTCATAGAAACAATTTCAAGATGCACACATTTTAGTAAGTAGCATTTTTTAACACCATTGTGGGATTATTTCTTTTTGGTATAGAGAGGTATTTATGTCATAGAAAATATTAGGCATATCAAATTTAGTAAGTGACATTTTTTAGGGGTATTTATGTCATAGAAACTATTAGGCATATCCAATTTAGTAAGTAGCTTTTTTTATTAAGGCATGCGAAAGGGGAATTGTTATTGCTAGTGAGGCATATCGAGCTTAGTAAGTTCTATTTAAGTCATAGAAACTATTATGCATATCCATAGGCATATCCAACTTAGTAAGTTATAGTGAGAGATCTTTTGTATAGGCATATCCAACTTAGTAAGTTCTAGTGAGAGATCTTTTGTATAGAGTTGCATAGATTATGTTGTTGTGGGCCACATCTCTCAACCAATGTGGGATTAAATTTTTTGTGTAGAGAGGTATTTAAATGTCCATGGTATATTAGAACTTATATGTTGTTGTGGGCCACATCTCTCTACCAATCTGGGATCAATGTTTTGTATAGAAAGGTATTTCTAATGAGATATTTTTTGGCATTTGTGGAGGGAGTACAATTTGCAAATTTTTTATATAGAAGAGCAATATTCATAAAGAAGATATGACCTTCAATAGTTTATTTTATTTTATTTTTTAGCTAAAAAGATACTATCTATTATATACAATAAATAGAGGTTACAACAAGGGGTTGGGGGACCTACCAGAAAAGGAAACTAGGTCCCCTGACAACCCAATAGTTTCAAAATTTAGCATGTCCATGATATCTATATGTTCAATCCTGGAATAGTTCAGAAAATGCATTAGCTGACAGTCTATCATATAACTTTTTATAACACTAAAAACTTAAACATAGAAAAGACTACACGATGACCCGCATCATTCCTTGGGAGAGGATATATCCTCCTCTTTCTCCATTTCTAACATCAACTTGACCTCATCATCAACAATTTGAGTATACTTGGAGGGATTCTTGCCTTTATCCTGTCAAGATTTTATTGTTGTTATTAGGTTATTACCAACTTACATGAGCATTCAATGCATTTCCAAAACAACATCATAAAGAGGATCACTGAAAGAAACACAATCATAAGATACACAACATTTTATCCTGGGAAAGCCTCATGGGGAAGAAAACCCAACAAAAACTTTCTCAATAATAGATTGTCAATACAATGCCAAGACTAAGACCAAAACACCAAAGATAAACCAAGACTGAGCATGCACCTCTCTTCTCCTTCCTCTTGCAATTGCAACTGCCTTCTAGATATGTGCAATAGATGAGTGAGAGTAAGTGTGTTCAAATGAGGCATCATCCTCTCATATAAATACAAGTTGAGGAGGCATTAGGGTTATGTCTCTTCACTTGGTGGGGCCAACTTCTCCTAGAAGTGGTTAAAACCACTTTATAATTACTAGGGGCCGACTTTACAAATACCACTATACAAATAAAGTTTGACCAATCCACAAAAGGGGATTTGATCTTATACAAGACCCGACTTGATCAATCCGCAAAAGGGGATTTGATCTATTAAATAATAACTCAAGTATAATTATAATATTCTTTGAAGTTACAATATTTCAACACTCCCCCTTAACAAGAAGGGTATTATAATTACATGGCTCAATACAACATCATCAAGAGAAAGAGAGGGCATCATCATCAGCTGGAACACTGACCGACACATCTATAAATCATCGGAAGTTTTTCTCATCATTAATATCATCATCGTTTATAGCATGGAGCTTGAATAACATAATCATCATCATCAACATGAAGCTGAAACATCAACATCAATAGCACGAAGCTAGAACAACATCATCAACAACACGAGGCTGGAACAACAACATCATCAACATGTGGCAACATAATGAGGCATGTGCATCAACAACAACATTTGTATTACTCTAACAGACCGTCCTTACCGGACCTTCGGGATATGCCCAGGAATCATAAGATTCCCTAGGATATAAAATCCTAACAAGCTACCATGTGGTACTATAACAAACTGTCCTTATCGGACCTTTGGGATTTTCCCAGGAATCATAAGATTCCCTAGGATATAAAATCCTAACGAAGCTACCATTATTGACCACAACTAGCATATACATGCACATGTACTCTGATAGACCATCCTTACCGGACCTTCGGGATCTCCCCATGGATGATCAATCCCCTAGGATATAAAATCCTAACGGAGCTACCCGCTATTGGTTAGGATACCATAGTATCATCAACATCAATCCCCCTTTCGAGGGAGGTCCTTTCAGACAACACCAAGCTTGTCTCAGAAATACTCAAACTTCACACGAGACAGGGGCTTGGTAAACAAATCTGCAACCTACTCATCTGTGCCAACATATTGGAGCTTTGCAGCTCCCCTCTGCACCATATCACAAATTTAGTGGTACCATATCTCTATGTGCTTCGACTTATCATGGAACACTGGGTTCTCTGTCATCTTTATGCAACTCTAGTTATCACATAGAATCACAGTGGCTTTTATCTCCAGATCGAACAGACCTGTCAACAAATTCCGAAGCCATATGGCTTGACAACTGGTGGAACATGCTGTAATGTACTCTGCTTCTGTCGTGCTGAGAGCAATATTGGATTGCTTCCTTCTTTTCCATGAAATCATGGCTGACCCCAAACTGAAACAACATCTTGAAGTGCTCTTTCTGTCTGAAGCATTTCCAGCTCAATTTAAATCAATATAACCATATAGTCTGAATTCATGATCTCCATTATAACAGAGACCATAATCCAATGTACCCTTAAGGTATCTCATCACATGCTTTGTAGCTACAAGGTGAACACGTCTGGGCTCCACTAGATACTGACTCGAGATGTTCACATCAAAGGATATATCTAGCCTGGTATTCGTCAGATACATCAATGATCCAATAATATGTCTATATAGAGTAGCATCAACCAATTCCGACGAAGTATAACCCAGGAGATTCAAATTTGTTTCCGTGGGTGTGTTCATGGTTTTACATTCTAACATGTCAAACCTCTTCAGTATTTCAACTACATACTTCCCTTGGTTAAGGAAGATCTTCTCTGGGCTCTGCCAGACTTCATGATCTAAGAAATAATGCATCGGGCCTAGGTCTTTCATCTCAAACTTTGCAGTGAGCTTCTTCTTGCAATATTTGGTGAGATTTTCTTCTCATGTCAAGAATAAATCATCCACATATGGTAGCAATATAACTAGCTCATCATTCATAACCTTGAAGTATAGGTTAGGATCAACGTTACTCTTGGTAAATCCCAAGCTTGTCAAGAAACTATCAATTATGCCATACCAAGCTCTAGGAGCTTGCTTCAACCCGTACAAAGTTTTCTTCAACCTAGAGACATGAGTCTTTATATATTCAACTTCAAACCCTTGTGGTTTTTCTATATACACTTCTTCTT
>JASDQU010244515.1:114725-124890 GCA_032191745.1 Picea mariana
GATTATCATCTAACCCAAAGGTTCATCAGTTTATTGATATAATCGTGGTTGATATTCCAGAAGTGTATGGTATGTTTTTGAGCAGAGACTGGTCGGAGCAGCTACATGGTTACTTCGCAACGGACTGGTCCCACTTATGGCTTCCAGAGAACGGTAAGCCCAACAAGATCAGGGTAAACCGTGAGCGTTATCTCAAGTTCACGGTAATAGACTTGAACGACCCTAATGAACCATATACACCTCCGGCTGACTCACCTGAAGTCCAAGAAGTGGACACCTACTTCGGAAATTTCACGGCTGAAGTTTCAACTATCAAAGATCCTCAACAACAGTCCGAGATCAAAGCATTTACGCAACCAACAGCTTCTATCCAAAAGTCCTGTGAGCCTGATAAGAATCAAATTTGGTCTTTATACTTCGATGGTTCCAAGTCTAAAGAAGGAGCTGGCGCGGGCTGCATCATCATTGATCCGGCAGGTAATAAAACATTGTTGGCTTGTAGATTAGAATTTGAATGTACTAACAATGTTGCAAAATATGAGGCTTTATTACAAGGTCTCAGAAAAGCATTAGACATGCGCATTCAAAATCTAATTGTATTCGGCGACTCTGAGATAGTGGTCAGGCAGGTGAGAAATTCTATACATTGTCTTACCCCGCATCTCAAATGTTACCAATCTGAGGTATGGAGTTTAATAAACAAATTTTCTACTTTCAATATAAATTCCATTCCTAGATCGAGTAATGATGAAGCAGATATACTTGCTAATGTTGCTTCTAAACTTCTTCCTGCAGATGGTTTATCCCCAAGTGCATTCTTCGTGAAGCTATTGTTTCGACCATCTATTCCTGACAATATCACCAACTGGAGGGTATTCGACGATGATCAGCAAATCATCAACTTTCTGCATACGGAAGAAACATTCCAAGGAGCTGTGATAGATGAACAAACGCATGACGATAATTTGCATGACTTTACGGTAATACCTAATCCGAAACCTCCTGAAGCTCTATCGGATATGGTAAACTCCTTACCCAAATTTGTTGCTAGATTAGAAAAGTTCTATGATTTTGAAGATAAATTCAAAAAAACGGTCAATTGCAAAACTAATAGCTCCTCAATAGATTATGAAAAAGTCAATTTGGGAGCTAATGTAAACCCTCAGTATATCAATCTAGGCTTGGGATGTAGCAAACATGAAAAAGCTGCTTTCATCAAATTATTTAAATAATTTAAGGATGTATTTGCTTGGACTTATCAAGATCTTAAGACATTTGATCCCAATATTATACAGCATGTCATCCCAATGAAGCCCCAAACCTTGCCTTTCCAGCAAAAACTGAGGAAAATGCATCCAAAGTTAGAACCGACCGTACAGAAAGAATTGAATAAACTCCTTAGTGCTAAAATAATTTTTCCTGTTAGGCATACTCAATGGGTATCCAACCTCATCCAAGTGCGGAAGAAAAACGGAGAAATTCGACTTTGTGTCGATTTCCGGAACCTCAACAAAGCGTCTGATAAAGATAACTATCCTGTCCCTCCCATGGAACAGATACTACAACAAGTGTCTGGTTCCGAGAGGCTATCCTTATTGGATGGTTTCTCTGGATACAACCAAGTTTTAATGTCTCCGTCAGACCAGTTGAAATCTACTTTCCGTACCCCGTGGGGCACTTATGCTTATCGTAAAATGCCCTTTGGATTGATCAACGCCGGTGCTACCTTTCAGAGAGCAATGGATATTGCTTTTAGAGGTTTGATCAATCACTCTGTAGTAGTCTACCTAGATGATGTAACCGTTTATTCGAAAAACAAAAATGATCATCTAGCTCACCTCCGAGCTGTTCTACTACGATGTCGTAAATACGGCATCTCCCTGAATCCTAAGAAGTCCATTTTCGCAGTAGAACAGGGTAAACTGCTAGGTTTCATTGTGTCTAGTGATGGAATGATTATTGACCCCACGAGGACTCAGGTCATTGCCAAACTTCCCCCACCTACCTCCAAGAAATCCATGCAGTCCTTCCTAGGCCAGATCAATTTCGTGAGAAGATTTGTCCCCAGTTTCTCCGAAATAGTCAGACCCCTCCAGAACCTGATAAAGAAGGACACCCAATATCACTGGGGACCTACTGAAAACCAAGCTTTCAACGATATAAAGAAGGCCATAATCGATGCTCCGTTTCTCATGAGCTCTGATTTCTCTAAAGACTTTACGCTTTATACTTTTGCCTCCGATCGTTCCTATGCCGCGGTCCTTACTCAAAAGAACTCTAAAAACAACGAAGTACCCATCGCCTTTATGAGATCTGCTTTCAAAGGTGTTGAACTTAATTACCCAGCGGTTGATCGGCAAGCCTACGTTGTCTTCAAGGCAGTCAAGCATTTCCGATCTTATCTTTTGAAGTCGAGGACGAAGATCATTGTCCCTTATCCTGCCGTTAGGAACTTATTAGTGCAAAAGGAATTAGGAGAGAAAAGAGCCAACTGGGTCACCTCCTTGCAGGAATTTGATCTAGAGATCACCCCAGCACAGATCGTGAGAGGCCAAGGGTTATGTAAATTGGTAGTTGATTCAGAAACTAAACAAAAAGAAGATAATGATATGTCAGACCTAGAACGACACGATCAGAATCTGATTTGTTGCACACAAAACTTCGTGAGTCCCTGGTACGACGATATTAGACATTGTCTTCAACATGGATCAGCACCCCGTCATCTTGACCCTGCTAAGAGAAGAGCTTTGAGACTAAAGTCCGCCTCCTTTCATCTAGTTAACGGTGTACTGTTTCGTCAAAATTTTGATGGCGTACTGATGCGTTGTCTTGAAAAGGACGAAGCAGAAAAAGTTTTGCTCGAGTTGCACGCAGGTGAAGCTGGTGGTCACTTCGGTGGAGATACCACTCCACATAAATTCTTAAGAGACGGTTATTACTGGCCTACACTCTTTAGAGATGCCCATGCCTTATGCTGAAAATGCATTATATGTCAAAAAGCATCAGGGCGATTGCAAAAACCAGCCTTCCCTTTGCAACCCGTCACAGTTGATTCTCCTTTCCAGCAATGGGGCCTTGATATCATTGGTCCTATTAACCCCTCATCCTCACAGCAACACAAGTACATTGTGACAGCCACTGATTACTTTACTCGATGGTCTGAAGCCGCCGCACTAAAAACGGTTAACACACGTCAGGTAATTGCTTTTCTGAACTCGCATATCATTACTCGTTTCGGCATACCTGATTGTTTAGTCTTTGATAACGCTTCATACTTTTCTTCTCTTGAAATGAGTAACTTTTCCTTAGAAAAAGGAATAAAGCTAAAGTACTCTGCTAGTTACTACCCTCAGGGCAACGGCCTAGCAGAGTCAACCAACAAGAACTTGATCAAGATTATCAAGAGAACCATGGCTGAAAATCACAAGAACTGGCACAACGCACTACTTAATGCATTGTGGGCTGATAGGGTAACACCCATAGCCGCTATAGGTAACTCTCTCTTTTTCCTTGTTTATGGCAGAGAGGCCATTTTACCTCCTCATGTTCTTCTTCCATCACTCCAATTGTCACAAAGGGTTCAAGAAGAAGAATGTCCACCTTTAGAGAGTCGTATCAACGCGTTGATGAAGCTAGAAGAAGTAATAACTCAAGCCAAGCATAAGCTAAACCAACATCAACAACTGATTAAAAGTTGGTTCGATTCTAGTTCTGCTTCTGATAGAAATTTTGAAGTAGGTGATCTTGTTCTAAAGTGGGACAAACCACATGAAGGGAAGGGTGAACACACGAAATTTCAAAATCTGTGGCTTGGGCCGTTTCTAATTGCTGAAAAGTTGGGTCCTAGTTCCTTTCGCTTGCAGAATCTTGAAGGGCAGCTTGACACCTACCCGGTGAATGGCCAAGCCCTGAAAAGATACTTTGCCTGATTCCCACCTTTGTATATTATGTAAATATTGCCTTTTGTTCTTATTTTGTTTTTGTTTTGATTTTTTGTTTTTGATTTGATTGATCAGTTTGGTGTGTTTTTATGAGTTTTTCAAAACCTATGCATGCTTATGGGCTATTAGAAAAATCTCTTCGCTGAAATAACTTCTGGAAAGATTGTACATACATCAATGCTATATATTTCTGAGAATGATATTGGAAAATGTTGTTTGAAGGAAGTTTACTAATTTCAATCTGTAAGTGAAGATTGTCGTGATTATCTTTATCTTTTTACGCTGTCCCTTTTCCGTAAAGGAATGACTCAATAGGATGTCTCCCTATCAAAGTAAGTTGTTTTAGAAATAAAACATTTCTAGAGATGAATAAGGACAGTGTGTTTAAAAAATTCTGATCAGGTTGAAAATATGAAAAAATATCAAGATTTTTCAGCGTCACCCCGCTCAACCATCTGCAAAAAGAAAAACAAAATAAAATATCAATAAGAGCTGTGGGAAGTGTTTGTAAACCCGCCGGGATACTGAACAGGTCCGCTGGCAGCGGGGCAATGCAAGCATGGTGCCGAGACAACTTCGTCGGGGTACTGAACAGGCCTGCTGGCAGCGAAGCAATGTCGGGTAAATGAAAATCTAAAAAATTACATGAAACCTATTTTAAAGTCCTTATTCTAATCTAGAGCTTCTTGACAGGATAAAGACGTCTGAGTGGGTTAAATGGCAACCCTGTCGAGGCTATGAACGTCTGCTGGCAGCAGTGGCTATGCCAACAGTATTGAAGATTCTATCATAAAAATCATGGCTTGCTGATCTTTAAGACTGTTATTAGTTTGCATCTTTTAAAACTTCGCTGAAAAAGATAAGTGATGATGATGAAGTGCAATTTTTCTGTTCGTTGTTTTGAGTTGAAATTTTTCTTGACGTCCTGATCTGAATTCATTGCTTTTCACAGAGATAACTGCTTCGCCCAGTGTGTCGCCATTGTTGGCAGCCAACCCAATTTTTCGAGTGCTCTCAAAAAGCTGCCTACACCCCTTGTCGTATTACGACAAATCATTGTCGCATTGTGCTAATGGACATTCGTCTCATTTTTACGACCATTACAATTCAATTTCGACCCAGTTTTCACAACTGCAAGTGTGAAAACACTTCTTTCGTTGATTTGATTGTCATCGTCTTTGGTTGATACTTGATCACTGGTTTATCACTTGATTGCTAAATATTGTATCAGACTTATGTTCTTGAGCATTATCTTACCTTGATTGCGCATTTGGATATATTTCACTGTTAAACCTTTGGGCATGAAAGTTATTGGTCTTGTTCTGATCTTATGAAAATTGTGTAATGGATTTGGTCATATTGTTTTTATCCTTGCTTTGGACTATCACTCGATTATTATATGAGGGAATTTTTATTGTATGGTTCTAAGACTTTGGAGTACAAACACATACAATATGCACCGAATGCATGGACAAGTTTATAAGGTATGATATCAATGGTTTCAAGGCGCATGAGTTAATCATATTCGAATCGATACTTGGCATACTATTTGCAAAGTTGAATTATACGAGCCCGAGCTATGTATTAGCACTAAACCCTATGATTAAGCGATTGATTAAACGTTGGAATTGGCACGTTAGATTGATAGTTAATGCTGGTACTGTGTTGGTTTTAAACCTAACACTTGGCGCGTTGATATCATATGAGGTGTTGGTTCTGACTCGGATGACTGGCACGTAGAAGTGGTGATTCACCCGCTCGCTGGTCGATGCATTTGTTTTAATGATTATGGTTTAAACAGCTCTGTACAGGTCGTTAATGTAATACATGGTGATGGTAATCCCACCACCTTCGCACGCCTGGAGTTGTTCTCGGTCTCGTCGAGCATTCAAACTGTGGAAACCCTATCCTATTCACTCTGTGTGTTGTGTATTCGGTGTGAACCCTACCATGAACAGAGGTTATGGCTCCTGTTGTGAGGGCCGAACCTAATGGATGCCAAGCGCTGTTGACATTCGATGGTGCATACAGCGACCTTGAAGAGTTTGGGTGGCTTTCGTTTATAAGGAAGTTCGATGGTTTTAATATCTCTGTTGCTCGGCAATTCGCACTGTCATTTGACGGTTGCCGAGCCAAAGTTGGAGATGTCCAGCTCGAAATCACCGAACAATCTCTTAGCCTAGCAACTGGTCTGCCTGTCAAGGGACAAAAATGGTCCAAAAGTTATAAAGTAAACGATGTCCCGTGGACATTGTTGTTTCGGTCTCGGACAGTGAGGTCGTGCAACAGAGGTTTACCCGCGAAGATGTTGAAACCCCGCTGGTATGATCTATCGATGATCCTCAAGCAGTTCATCACTTGTGAAGGCAGGTATGGATTTGTTTTCCTGTTTCATCTACGTTTTTTGATGGTGTTTATGGGTTTCGAGCTTAGCATGCCGCATTATCTGCACCGAAGTTTATTTAAAATGGCTAAGAAGTATAAGCGAAGTCAGGCTGATACTAGCCTTTTTCATGTTGGGTTGATTAAAATGCTGGTTGTTTATGAATTGGGGTTACGTCGAGATTCCTGGCCCAATTTTCTCAACCGTAATGGTTTTGAGGAATCAAACCCTCCTCAAGTCGATAAGACTGTSGTGTCCGAGAGTAAATCTACCCATGTACCCTACAGTGTTTTACTACCTAAACCCGAACCCGACTCACCTGTGAATTCGTCTATGGCTGTGACTAAAGTTGCTAAGCTCGTAACCACAAAGGCTAGAGCGAAGGCTGCAGCTAATACTAAGAACAAGAGAAATGAAAGGATGATCTCTCGCATAGAGAGAAATAAGTCGAAGCCTCCTGCCAAAACAAAGCCCATCGTGGTCAGCGAGGACTCTGATTCGAGCATTGAGCATTTTCTCGCCGAAGAGGGCTTCTGTAGTGATGAACCTCCCTACGATTTCGTTGATAACTTGCCTCCTTGTCTTCGGGATAACCCAGACTATCCTGGTATCAATCCATCTCTTGAAACCCGTGGTGAATTATCAAACCCCCCTTCTGCTCAAAAGGTTGCTACACCTTGCGACCAGTGTGGACTGTGGTTAGAAAGATACTATTTGGACGTCCCAAAACTGCAATCCAAGATTCAGGATTTGGAGAACCATGTAGCAAAGCTCACTGGTCGGAATGATAAGGGGCAGCCTAATGATAAAAATCAACGGACTGTTGGATCAATCTTGTTCAAAAACGTTGAGTCTGCTACTGCAATTGTCAATTCCAAATTGGCATAGCTACGGCAGCTGTAATGGTATAATTTCCCCTCTTTTATACAGCATGTTCATAAGCTATGTTTATATGTTTGACTTTCTCTGTCCTGCGTAGGTTTTATCAGTTTCTGGATTGGTTGTGATTAGATTTGGTTTGATTGACTATAATCGAATTTTAATATTTTGTTATTTGATATATTTTTTATTCTTGAAACACAAACGATATCTCTGTTCGATTTGATTATATCTTGTGTGATGCGATGAGTAAATTGGTTGACTGTGTTAATTATAATTTCTATGTTGGGACCGATTCATATGTTATCTGTTTCATAATCAAATTTCGAGTTGATAACAATTGTTACAATGTGAGTTGTATTCCGATGATAACAAGTGTTTGATTCAAGAATGGGTTAATTGTATCAAATCTTTTGATTTGGATCTATAATTAAATATCTCGTTTGATGACTCTGTCAAAACCCTGTGTGATGACTGTAGAGTGATCTAACGTGGAGACTGTTGAATCGATGTTTGTGGAGTTAGTTCGATTACATTGGAAGCAATTCATGCATCGGGTGAATGATATCGATCTGTTGTTGTGATTTTAATTAGGCAATTACAGTTACGAGTTTACTTGTAAATTATTTTTGAAACATAACGAATGAGAACTGTGATTAGATTCAATGAATGCAGTGATGTGTGAGACCGTTAATGCTTTCTATGTTGGTATCGACTTGAATCTCATGATTAATGATAATGATTGTTCGTATCTCATATGATTTGATTTGTTACTGATGGCATTCTTGGAACATTCTCGTTGAGATTTGATCCGATTTTCGGAAGAATTGGAGAAACAGGGTATTCCTATTTTGTATCAATTGTATCTCTACTCTGTCCCGATTGTATGTTGTTCAGTTTTATTTGATTTAATCATTAGTAATATGATAATTATTACACAGTGATTATGTTCGATTTGATTTGGTTTATATCTGGTCATTTTACTATTCTAGACCAGCTAAGGAATCAAACGATTCTGTAGCTAAGTCCATAGATTCCATTTTGTTATTATTTTCTGAATAAGACAATCTTCTAACTTGATTCTGGTGTCTATTGCAGGGAAATTCGAATTTGCGATGGATACTATGGGCAGTTAGGGGATGATCTACAGATTTTTACTTGCATTTTAGTTATTTAGTTTAAGAGATTTTGGGATTATTCCCAGATTGTGTAAAACTGTTTACTATTATTCACAAGGGTGTTTTACCTTGTGAAAAACTTATTTAAACCTATGGTTTTGTAATAAAAAACAATCCTCGGTTGGGGGAGAACAAGGATATGTAACGTTGATTCAAACTGGAGCAGAATTGATGCGTTGTTATAGCTTTTGCTTTTCAATACATTGACACTTTGTTCTAAGTTTTGTATATCATTTTGGTTTCTGGTTTAGTATCACTTTGTTGTCTAAATCGAATTCAAGTGATATAATTTCTCATTATTATGCATACCTTGTTACTTCCAATTTGATAAAAGACATAACAGTTTAAGGATTCAGTTTATGAACGATAGCTTTGTCTTCTTTATGAATTGAATTATCATATATGAATTTGTTGTATAGTAGGTTTCCCTCTTGCATAAATTCATAATCTGAAGACTGTTATGATTTCTTTTATGTCTTGTTTGTCCTGTAACTTACTTCAGGAAGCATTATAGCTGATCCTTTGCGAGAAGCTTAAGGGCTTGATGGTGTGAATTTCTTCCTCCAATCAGCTTACGAAGCGATCATACACAGGGCAAACTTGGAGCGTATCCAGGTTAATTAGTTAGATGTTTATTGTTTTAATTAATTAGTAGTTTAGTTAGATTTAGATTAGATTATTTAATTTCAGTTAGCTTTCTTTCTGTTTTATAAATACAAAAAGACAAAAATAGATCCTTGGTTGTCTTAGGGCAGCGAACACTTGAGTTTTGCAGGTTTTAATCAAATCTGTAATCTGTCAATATTGTATATTTGTGAATAAAGAATGATCATAGCTGATAATTAAGTAGTTGATTTGAGTTATTATAATCATAGTTAGTATCTTGTAGATATATAATAGTTAGTAGTTTATAGTTAGATTAGTATAGTTAGTTTTAGTTAGTCTTATTAGTTTCTAGTTTCCTCTAATTTAGTTTGATTTTTTTTTATTTAGTTAGTTAGTTTATTTTAGTTTGTTTTATTAGTTTCTAGTTTCCTTAGGTTAGATTATTTAGCTCAGATCACTTTCTCTTTGGTTTCCTTACGAGACCTTAGAGCGGCCAACGGAGCCGTTAAACTCGTCAGGGTGGTCCATACCAAATGGCTTGGGTTATTTAGACAACCCGGGACCGGTTCCACTCTCCCAGTTGACGGATGGACTGTTCTCCCGTCAACAAATGGCGCTAGAAGGAGGGCTTGAACTTAATTAATGGCACGAGGTGGTCGCAAGACTCCTCCTCCACCTAATCGCACACCCATAGTGACTAGAAGCCGTTCACAAGATAATATCCCCCCTCAAACAGCAACTACTTCAACCGAAGATCCTCAGATCACAGTTGAACCAGCAACCCCTAATCCCACCGGCGGTGATATACAAGAAATTTTTAGACAATCTCTCATTAAATCACATAAAGCCTTTGCTAGCCTTAGGCAACCACATCGCCTGTGGAGCCAACCTTTAGACTTCTCTGAAGTCAGAGAACAATTAGATGATATAGATCCCACTGTGAATCCTACGGATTCAAATCCTGTTGCAGGAGGATCTGGGATACCTCCTTCTCCTCCTCCTTCACCACCTCCCTCGTCTCCTTCCTCTTCAGGGGGAGATTCCTCTTCGGACGAAGGCAATCCACCTTCACGTCCTCCTACACCCACTACCCCAATGGCGAATCAGAACAACCCTGCTAGACCATGGTTAGACCAAGATGTTGTAGTTGTGCCTGGACCTCATCATCCTTTGCCCAA
>JASDQU010244516.1:36832-46861 GCA_032191745.1 Picea mariana
CCCCTAAGCTAATACCATTCACCAACAATTTGACAGCTTATGACGGACGACCATCTTCTCCTGAAGGGCTCTTTCAAAATGTCCCCATTGACCTTGGGGGAAAAACCATCCTTATCGACATTGAATTTATCGATCCCTTGCTCAATTATAACATATTGTTTGGACGTAGCTACATGTATGCTATGAAGGAAGGGGCCTCTTCTATATTTTGAACGATGATGTTCCCCCACAATGGGAAAATCATCACCACCAACCAAGTTTCACATTATGATCCTTACCACTCCTCCAACATAGATAAAATCTTATCTCTTTTCCACACTAGTTACGATGCATATCCACTCATGGATATGGCCCCAAAAATTTTCAAGGACCCATCTTTGCTGGGGGCATACCATGGAGCACCACCACTCATACACCCCTCAACACAAGTGTGTGTCATATCTTCCATTGGAACTGAAACTGGAGATACCATTCCTCCCACAGAGACTTCTCCAGTCCCTGACGTCCCACTAGTGGAATAAATCCTACCTTGAGAATCCCCTAAGAACCCTATGAAACCACTTATCCTTGATTTCACCCTCCCCCAGGGTCAAATACCAGTTTGGGAGACAATCCCCCAAGACATTACTCAAATTCCCTTCTTCTACCCCCCATCGGGAGTACAATATTTCCAGTTAGCTACAATAATTACCCTTCCCAACATGGTGCTCTCCATTCCGGTATGGTATCTACACCCACCCATGATGGTTCCTCAACCATCCCTCCCTCCCCAAATAGAGGGAATCTCGATGCAGATTCCAGTCCTAAATCCGACCACACCTCCCTCACCCCCACTTGCCAACACCACCATGATAGCTGGGGGAAGGTGGAAGAAGAAATATCCCACCACTCCACTTCCTCCCCAAGTTCAACCTCCTTGCGCACTCTGTGAGAGAGAGGGACATCCCACAAATAGATGTCACTCTCTCCCCGAGTTACGCAATTTGATCCAGTTCCCTTGAGAAACCACATCGCTCATTGCTTCACCAAGAACACCTAGTACTACCACCACATCCCCTACTACAGGAAGCAAAGGGATGTGAAACAAATTCGCATGTGCCATCTGTTCAGAGTATAGCCACTACACTCATCATTTCCCTGTGTTACATCAGTTTCGACAGACACTAATGGTGGTATGCCAAAGCTTTCAACAAGACCCCTCTCTACCCAAGTCATAAAGTACCCACATCACTGACATCCACTAAGTCATGACCTCAGTAAATGAATGGATAAGGTGGCTTTTCTCTCTTTATGACTCACTTGATCACTTCACATACCAGTGTCCTTCGATCATTAAATACAGGCATCATCAAATGACCCTTATTCAAAAACGGCTAACCACCTCACTTACTATGATGCAAGTGATTCCCCATATTCCTTCTCTAGATACTAATCACATCACCTCCCCTGAACCTGAGTCACTTCCCAACCCCCCATGGTTCATGGATAGACTATCTGAGGATTTTCCCCCAAATCCTCCCAATTCTCTGGTTCATTTCCCTCAGGAAATATTACCCCTGACCACAGTTTACAACCCACAAAATATGGACATTTGGTTAATTTCAAGTATGCCATCACACCATAGTTTCAATAGAGGCTCTATGGTCGAGTAAGCCCCACATCAAATACCTTCCATAAGGCATTTTTTGAGTAGTTTGAACTGGCATTGGAGTTCATTCCTGGCCCTCCAATTACTTCTTTCCTTGGCTTGGGTCAGGCTTGTTTGATATGTCAAGATAATGTCCCCCCTGCAACAATAGACATGATATCAACCTACCTAACTCTTTATTCATTATCGTATTCTCATATGGAGCGCCCTTGATGGATTTCCACCATTCATCTCGCTCCTCAAAAATGCAGAGTGAGTTATTATGGAAAATCCGTACTATCGTGGACAAAGAATATAATGATTGGTCCTAGTGATGACCGGTCACCGCTACCAAGGCACTCCCTATGGATGGCTAACACTACTAAGGCCAACACCCTGAAAAACACATTCAAGAACTACTACTATAGTGAAGTCATTATCTAGTAAGTCACTAGTCATAGATGATCCATTCCCATTAGATGATGGACTCGAGCGCCTTTAATATAATATATTAGTGATTGAATTGCGTGTTTGGGTGAATATGGCTTCCTTCCTCAGCTTGCGTGGTTGGTTATTATAGATCTTCGTGTAGTGGTGTGCTCGATAGAGTAGGCACAACACTATTATCTTAGTGGCAATCGTAGTAATTAATAGAGAGCCTTCCCTTACTATCTATAAAGTACGTATAGAGGGAGCAGAGTTAGGCAAGCAAGGAAGAAAGTAACCCTTAATATGGTATTTCCCCATAAATCTTAAGTACAATTATGATTATTCTATAGATTAAGGAATGTGGCGCTCATCTCATAGCTGGTGGGCGTGCGTAGCATTAGCGAGCGACAATCGCTCCCTCCCCTTAGAGAGATTGAGAAAATTTTGTAGAGTTCTTCATAACTAACTTACGTCACGTTTCTTTTTAATCACCTTTACCTAAACGAAGGAAGAGAAGGTGGACCCTGTTTGTTAATAGGGATTTTAAGTGAACTAAAGGGTTTTAGATGTTAGGGAGCCATAGGTATGCTAAATATTTTCAATTTCATTTTCCTGGGTCATTGCTTTCAAATTCATAATGGCCTTGAATCTTTAATACGGGACAGATTGTCGCAGCCAATGCTGGTTCAAATCTAGCTCAACCTAATATCAACATTATCCATGGGTAATATTCATGTCAATCTCTAATATCGATGAAAAGGTAATTAGTTATTGAACCCTCGATGTATCTATCTATTACTTATGGATATAGACACTATCTAGATAGAATGGAATGAATAGATACTTCAGAAGAGATGAAAGGGAATGATCAAATGTTTTATCGATCCGACACTAACATAATCTATATTACTAATTAGTAGGTGGAATTTGTACCTATTGGGATTGTAGTTCAATTGGTTACAGTACTGCCTTGTAAAGCAAGACGAGAGTTGTGGGTTCGAGCCTTAGCAGTCCCGGTCCAATAAGATGATCAATTCTTCACTCGACCCCCAGAGAAGATAATGAAATAGGGTAGACTAGGATGGTTGGAGATTTAGTAGCTCTATATATATCCACAGAATCCATAAAATCTAGAATCAATTATGTAACCTTAAAGTTATAAAGAGATAATAACATATAAATAGTTAATATTCTCCTTCTCCAGAAAAACCAAATATCCCTGTCGGCTTCAAGTTCTAAAGCTTTAGATGAGAATAGAGAGTGGACCTTAAATGTAATAGAGATCTATATCTAAAGTTGTGGCTCTCCTCTAGGTTGTCGAGTCTTCCTAGGTGGATGGAAAAATGGAATCTCTCCTCTCCCTGTGGGTCGAGGTTACAACCTCAAGTGAAGTGAGTAAGGCCCTTCAGGCATCTATTTCCTCCCTCAACAAGTGTTCGAGGTTGTCCCCCCCCCTCTCCTAATTTCTGAGGATCATTCATGCTGTGGTTCACTTTCTCTTTGGGGATCTATCTCCCTGTCGAAGTTATCGAGGATCCAGTCCATCTCTTTCCATTATCATGATCTATCTATGGAGGATACGATTACAATTTATACGAAGGATACGATTCCAACCAGTACTGTTTCTAAAACTCCCTAATATGTGCCCTAACAATTCTCTACGTTATTTGACTCCCTTAGCTTGCACTACTGGATATATATGAGCACCAATGGCTATCTGCTTACAGAAATGGTTTTCATGTACTATCTGCTTGCAATAATATCTTCCCGCACGGCTTGCTAGAACACTAATCGAGGACTTTTTCGAATAACTCTTAATAGTTGTTACTTTTCTTTGCCTACTGCTTCCTATTCGTGCCCTCTCCCAGGGTTAGTTCAGTGCTATTTCCTGCTTCTCAATAGCATAAGTGTATATATAGAGCCCCACATTTCTTAGGGGTTTACTTTCAAGAATATCCTGTCCACTGCTTGTTGATTGATTGCAAGATGTAAAAAGCATATAATCGTATAGAAATGAATGATTTTGAAATCGAAGAGAAAGAAGAAAATAGTGATCCCACGAAGCCTACATGTAAGGAGGGTTAATGATTTCGTTTATCAAAATCCCCAGAGCTTGAGAATTGGATTAGGCTACCCCTCTCTTGTAAGAGCTAGTTACTAGAATATATCCTCTCTCATAAGTGTAAGGGTGATAGAAGCTATCCTCTCTAGTGTAAGTGCTTACGTTTAAGGGTTCTAATCATACCCTCTCTATTTAGTGGTTATGTATTCTTATGCTTACCCACTTATGTGCCTTTTCTAGTGCACATAGGTTATCACTATCCTAGTGACCAGTAACTATGCCTATCTATCGGGAATACACTCAATCAGTTGAGAAAGAAAGGAGTGATTGCAGGACCCTATTCATCAAGAGTGGGTGGTGATCTCACTTATGATGTTCCACTGATACACCCAACTATCATTTGAGGGAAGAAACTGAATAGTTGTCCCTGTGAGTGAGCTGAGAGTGTAGTTTTCACCTCCATCGTACAGCGAGAGGAGACGTGCATCTCGGGACCAGCTTCCGGAGGAAACAATCAACGAATAAAGCAAGCAGAGGAAGTTTCCACCTCCATCATGCACTTGAAATCCTTCCTCTTAAATGAGAACAAGGTAAGTGAACGAGGTAATACCCTTTCGCGAGATATAAATATCCCTCTCTTGCTCAAGCTATGGTTATCCAAGTAAGATATTATACGGTTAACCCTTATTATCAAACCAGGGGATAATCAATACAGAAGCATTGGTAAGTGTATGGTAGAGCCAAGCTCTCACTGAAGCCAATAAATTAAGGTCCCTTCATAACTCTCTTGTAAGACTACCCCTAAATCTCTTATTGAAGTCAGTCAAGTAAGGAAAAAGATAGTATTTAATGACTCGTATCATTTCGGTAACTAGAGATAGAATAAAGCCAACCCACCTGCCTACCTAATTGTAGTCTGTGGTACCTCTACATAATAGAATCATGCTCTACCCATGTTTTTTAAAGGCTTTGCTAAATCCCTTGTTGTTGTACAAAAAACATGTATGAAAGAGATAAGTAAGGAAGGAAGGCTTGGAGATATCGAAAGGTCCTAGTTTCCACTAACCTATGAGTCATTAGAACTTGAGAGTCTTTATTTAGAAACTCAACCAATGGTATGGATGGCTGCCATAAATAACTCCATAACACTACATTAATGTTGACTTCGCGGGTGAAAAATAACAGGGTTTCTAAGGGGGAGAAGTAGTAAGTAAGTGTTATCTCCATGAAAGGAGACATTGAGTTTTCTATCTCCAATCGGGTTTTCAATCCGATTTGTGTTTTGATTTGTGGGAGAGAGAGAGGGTTGCAAGTTGATCCTAGGTATTCAAGAACTGAAAGGATTGTCTTACTTCTTATTGGGTGTCTAGTATCAGTCTGTGGTGCACGAGACTAGTTGCTCGACGGAAGTTTCTGTTTTTAGCCACTTGCTCCCTTTTAGGCCAGATCTTTCTTGAGTGTCTTTATTGGGACGTAGGTGGGGTGCTCTTTCTATTGCAGTGATTTATTGCATAATGCATGATTCTAGTGATAATGAAATCTTTCATGGAGTGCTGGTTTCAGGTGGGAAGCACAGGGGTCGGGTATGGTGATGGTACGAGGGGTGTATGAATCAAGCATGCTTGTAAGGTGATCGAGGTTATCTTAGGCAGAGTGTGCTAAAAGGTGGGGATCTATGAAAATGATTAGAAGGATTGGTTCAATAGCCCATATATTGGTCCTCCTACTTCTATAACTTCTAATTCCATAATTGACCAATTCAGGTAGAAAGACCTTTGCTCGATCGACTCCCTCCCATCCATAATGACCTCTTAATTACATCCCATAATTACATATATGATCAATTAATCATCTTAAAGACATATTGAATATGATAATCACCTATTCGAATTATCCTTTATTAGGATTAGATGGAATTCCCCTTCCCTTCTGAATGGTTGTCAGTGCATGTTCCAAAAATGAAACTTGAAGCGAGCTTACGAATAGGAAGCGATAGAAGAAACCCTCCCTCCATAAGAGTAAGAGTAAGTCAAGGCCTTATTCTCTCTCGATTGAGGGAATATAATAGTAGTAAACCCTCCTAGATAGATCCTTTCCATCCATGAGTTTCGATTGAACTGAGAGAATTTCATTAGATGCTTAGATCTCAAGGCATTCTCTTTGTTCGTATTGACATCAACGGGTGATAAAAATGAGTTAGAAGGTTGAATTAGGACCTGAAAATTGATGTTAGTTTTCAAGTATTACAAGGGTGGGTAGGAATTCTTCAGAGTGGAATTGATTGACCAACTAGCCTTCCAAACGCCTAGTTTAGCGCTAACTTCATAACTAACTAATAGTAATCTACCTGACTTGAAGCCAACCCTGCACGTTATGATTTTTATTTCGATCCTTCTCCACTTCCTCCTTCATTAATGTAGCTAGCTTTGTGTTGCTAACCTCACTCACTTTTGGCTTTAAGAACCCATTTGGATTCGAGGGGAATGTTGACCAGATGATGGATGTGTAGAATGCGGCCAGGGAATATTGTGTTTCTTCTTTCTGCAAGTAATGTTCCAGAGGAGTAGGTGTAAAATAAATGGGTACTTCTAATTCGTAGAGTAGGAAACAACTCCTTCATCATGGTGGTAGTTGAATTCCTGTCCAAATATGCTCACTTTTGTGCCTTACTGCACTCATTTACACCATCCATAGTTTCCCAAGTTTGAATGGATCAGATTTTGAGCTACATGGAATGTCCACTTCCATTATGTTGGAATGTGATCCCACATTCAATAGAATATTCTAGCAAAAGTTGTTTAAACTATAGGGCACACAGTTGAAAATGAGCACAGCTTGTCATCCCCAAACTGATGGTCAAACAGAAGCAATGAGTTCTTGGAAACCTATGTGTGATGCTTTACCTTTTACAAGTAACACCAATGGGTGCAGTGTCTACCCATAATGGTAGTACAATATAAATTATATTGGTGCTACCAAAATGTCCCCATATGAAGCTGTCTATAGCGGAAATCCCCCTCAGTGGATTCATATTTACCAGGCACATGCTGGGTTCAAGAAGTGGATCACATGCTTCACACCAGAGAGGCCATTATCCACACAATTAAGGACAATCTAGCTTTGGGTCAGAATCACATAAAGCAATAGGTAGACCAACATTGCTCAAAGCATTCTTTTGTAGAAGGGGATCATGTGTTTCTTCATATTCAACCCTATAAGTAGACCTCTCTCAAAGAGAAAGGCCACCAAAATCTAGCACGAAAGTTCTATGGACTCTATCCTCTACATCTTCCCCACCTAAAGACATTCACACAGTGACAATCACCAATGTTACTTCCTTGGATCCCCTATATTCTCGAATTTTCCACTATGACGAAGACATCCTAGAAAAGATAACCACCCCCAATTGCCCATGGAATGCACTCCATCACAGAGTGCTCTTTCTCTCATAGGAAGCCTTTGACCCTCCTAGACAAGCCTCCATATGTGAAATCGAAACCAAGGATTTTATTCCATTGGGACATATATATTGGTTCAACAACCCTATCCCTGCCCCTGATGATTTTGAAGAAGGCAACATGGCCAATATTTACCCCACTGTCAAAATCGACATTTCCATCCAACTCAGAATCATCGAGGAAATCACCATTCGAGCCACATGCTCCATTGAAGAATTCACAACTTACAAAGATCTCTTTCAGGAATACCAGGATATTTTTTCTTGGTCATATACAGAGATGCCCGGCCTCGATCCTTCTATCGTCAAACATCACATCCACACATGACCCGATGTCGCCCCAATACATGAAAATCAATGCCCACTTCACCCATCCAAAGCTGTGGCTATTAAAGCTGAAATTGACAAGTTACACACTGTAGAATTCATATACCCCATTGCATACACTTCATGGGTATCCAACCCCGTCCCTGTTAACAAAAAACAAGGCACTATTCATGTCTGCACTACTTTCACGATCTGAATCATGCTTGTCCCAAAGACAACTTCCCACACCTTTCATTGACCAAATTATCAATGACTGTGTAGTCCACGAGGCTCTATCCTTCATGGATGGTTTCTTTGGTTACAATCAAATCCAAATCCACTCAACAAATCAATATAAAATCACATTTACTACCCCATGGGGTACTTTTTCTTATCATGTCATGCTCTTTGGAATCAAGAACGCAGGTGCTATGTTCCAATGAGCCATGACTTATGTTTTCCATTATCTCTCTCACATCATCCTCTCTTAATTGGACGACCTCACTTCTCTATCCAAGAAACAAACTCAACATCTGGATGACTTACGAGTTGTCTTTCAATGGTGTCGCTAGTAAAATATCCTCTTCAACCCCCTCAAGTGTGTATTTTGTGTCACCGCCAGATGCATCCTTGGGTTCATTGTCTCCCAACATGGAATCACAGTAGACCCCCTCAAGGTCCAAGCTATCACATAAATTCCACCACCTAGGAATTTGCGCCAACTATAGAGCCTACAAGGCAAAGCCAACTTTTTACGACGCTTTGTCCTAGATTATGCCACTCGTGCGCATGGTTTCCTTCGCTTATTGTGCCATGATATCCCATTCCGATGGGATGAACATGCACAAACCTCTTTTGATGATTTAAAAGATATACTTTCCAATGCCCCTTTGATTATTCCTCTCGGCTATAATCACAATTACATCCTCTACTTGTCAGTCTTAGCTGTCTCAGTAGGAGGAGTTCTCCTTCAACTAGGGGATGATGGCTGTGAGCATGTTATTTACTATGTTAGAAAAAATATTTTAGGACCACCCCTAAAGTATAATCATGAGGAGAAACTCTCCCTCAAAGTTGTCCTCACAGTCCAAAAACTATGTCATTATATCTTGCTTCACACTACCAAAGTCGTGGCAGATTCCAACCCCATGTAGTTATATCTTAGTCAATGACAAATTAATGGTAAATTTTCCCAGTGGATCGTCATCCTTCACGAATACAAATTAGAGTTTTCAACTCCCAAAAGAAAGAAATAACTTGTTCTCGCTAAACTCATCATGTCGTTTCCTGCATACACTACAAGTTCATCCGTCAATACAGATTTTACCAATGAGCACCTATTCTACATCTCCTTGGATGACCCCTGGTATGGTGACCTCCTCATCTACCTTCAAACATAGAAGTTTGGGTCTCATCTCTCTCGAGACGATTTTCAGCACATTCACCATCAAGCCCCTCGATACCTCCTCATCAGTGACATATTGTATCAACGTGGGGTCGACACCATACTGCACCTACGTTTGACCATCGACGAAGAAGACAAATTATTGAACAATTGGCACAATGGCTCTTGCGGTGGCCACCTCTCAAGGATGTCCACTGCCCAAAAAATCATTCGAGCCGGATACTTCTAGCCCACATTGTTTCATGACTGCATCCACTCTGTCAAGCGATGTGACAAATGCCATCTTTATGCAAACAAAGAATGAGCGCCATCTTCTCTTCTACATCCAGTCATAACTATCGGCCCCTTCTACAAATGGGGCATATACTTCATGACTTGCAATCCTCCATATAGAAATGGCCACAAGTACATCATCGTGGCAGTAGATTACTTTACCAAATGGGCCGAATCCATGCCTACCTTCAATAACACCACTGACACAACAACACGTTTTTTCTTCAATCGCATCATTACCCACTTAAGAGTTCCACTACAGTTAGTCTCTGATCATGGTAACCAATTTGAGAATGAGATCTTCGTCGAAATCTCCTTAAGGTTGGGATTCTCCCATGGGTTTGCCTCCCCATACTACCCTCAGTCCAATAGACAGGTTGAGGCTATTAACAAAGTCCTCAAAACCATGTTGCAATGCATTGTTAACAAACATAAGACCAATTGGAATCATATGTTGTTTTCAACATTAT
>JASDQU010244516.1:108318-123161 GCA_032191745.1 Picea mariana
TGTTTACTTGTTGCATCCTCTGCTGCAACTTCTTCTCCTTCATGTCCAGCTTCATCTTTACTTTCAGATTCACTGACATCTCCAACACCGGCTGTGCACCTCTGTTTTATTCCCATGTCCACGAGTCTGGCACATATGTTATGTATTTCTCTTTCCATGGCTGGATTTGGCACCTGCCTACCCCTTTCTTCTGGCATTTCCCTCTCCTATGGAAGATCGGGTGTTTTTCTGCCTCTTCTTCTCAGCGGCATGGTGAATCTTTCTTTTCCCTGCTACAGAAAGAAAAAAAATCTTTCTGTGCTCTGATACCACACTGATGCGAACCTCCCCGACCCTCAGGCCGAAGTCCTCTCATAGGATCGTTCTTGGTCTCCTTTGAGACAAATTGTCTCTTTTGGTTCCTTGCTGGAATCTCAATTCAATCGATCCATAGGTCCTTTCAAAATCTCCCCTGCGAAAACAGCACTAGGTGCGAGCTCCACTTCTCCGTGCGACCACAACGCTATGACTAAGGCCTAACCCAGAAGGTGCTTGTCACAACTCACCACTCACAAGTTCGTGAGTCGAAACTCCTGACTCATCCTTCCCAATATTGTGATATGCGAAATGCCGATACGGGTACGTCTCCTTCCCTTGTCATCACCCTCCACGCGTGACCACCAACTAGACTTAACACTAGCACCTCTTGCTACTCACCACTTCGTGAGTTTCAACGTCGAGTCCCCATGCTCTTATCTCACGAATTCCTGAGATGCGAGAAGCCAACGGAGTGTTGAATCCTTTTGCTAGGAAATGTGTGTCCGCCTATCTATCACACGAGCCCACCTTATGGTTCTAACATGTGTCCCTCATGCCTAGCTTTGACACTTCACGACTTCGCTTCCCGAGGTGCTGCCTCTTTTATATCCCGACACCTGAAGTGTCGAGATCCCAAACTCCTCGTTACTCCTTATCGCAACTCATGACTTCGGGATTTTTGGAACAAAAGTCTCGACTTCTTATCCTCCGATATGCCGAAATGCTGAATTATGACATGTTTCCCAGTGCTAGCCCACAACGAAACTTCCTACCTTTTTGAAATTTCGGACTTCACAACTTCGCAAATCCTAATGCTAAACTTTCGGTTCTTCAACCCACGAAACCCCGAAATGGTCAACAAAGGTTTGACCTCCATGTTGACAAGTACACCACTTGTCCACTCTCCACTATCGACAATATTTAAATCTTTTCTCCCTTTCAGGACTTCACACTTCGCGATTTCATGAATCTTGTTGCAAGGCTTTCGGTTCTCCAACTCGCGAAACCCTGAAATGAGATTACGTGAATGATCTAATGGCCCGTGTTGGCTCAAATCCTACGGCTCTTTTTCTTCTGAGATTTACACTTTAGAAAACACTTGCCATAACTCTCCTTTCTCCTCTACAAGATCTAACGGCTCTCGAGACTTCGCGAATTCTCCATGGAGAATTCTGACCGTCCAATGCCTCCTTGACAACTCCTGCAAAATGAACAAGGTATTCCTTCACGGAACTTGTCCACCTGCAAAACAACTTCGCTATGCCTCCTTTCAACACTTCAAGGAACTAACTCTTATGAGATTTTACCACAAACTCAAGTCTTCAAAAAGACTCCTGCACACCTTCCTTGTGGCAACCCTTCAAATACTTCCAAGTGTTTGAATTCTTAGACTCTGCGCACTCTCTTTGCAACAACAGTCCTTCAACAACTCCCTCAGGTTGCAAACTCTGAGACTCTACTCAGCCAACGCACACTTTGCACGGTTCCTGTGCTTAATTTGCACTTCTGCGAGAATGAGAACAATGTTATCCCTCCTGAGCTTTCAGAGATGAACTCTGATTTCTGTCAATGCACACCTTGCGAACAATTTTGCTGCACTCCTTGCAGGAAAACTCTTGCTCAGACCGAGAAATAATTGAAACAAATTCCTTACTCTCCCTCTCTTCAGATTTCAGACATTAAATATGAAATCATACATTCACGCATCAAAGAAAATGCATATCAGAGAGTAACAAGCATATATCAATCAGCATGTACAAACACAGAAAGCGATTGAACACCATGAGTCTGAACTAAAGATCTTTGTATTAATACAGAACTTCTATACATGGGTTTTTACTTTAAACAACTCTCTTCTTTTGCTCTCCTGTTCTCTCTTCGATTGATAATGTTACAATGATACAATATGAGGGTGTCTATAGTCGATTTTACCTCCACTCCTAAAACTGTCTAATCTAGAATTTAATTCTACCTACTTACATTTACTAGCATAAATGCCTCTTAATCCTTCAGACGAGAGCGGGACGCTCAAGGTCTGATTACAATCACAAGTATTCCCTTTCTTAACTACTTCATTTATGTTTGGCGCATCCTACTTCAAAACAATTTAAACACCTTTGAACATGTGCCAAAAATGTATTGGCGCTACTCGCACTCGCTTGCTCTTGACGATGCTCTTGCATCAACTTCCCTGATGAACATCTCTTTTACATCACTTCGGATAATCCATGGTAGGGCAACCTCCTCATCTACCTCTGAACCCAAAAATTCAGTAACCACCTCTCACGAGACGATTGTCGTCATATTCGCCAACAGGCCCCTCGCTATCTCCTCATCGGAGATATCTTATATCAGCAAGGGGTTGACACCATACTTCGTCGATGCTTGACTATTGACGAGGCCGATAGAGTCTTGAACGACTACCATAGTTGTTACCCATGATTTTGGTCATCATGATGATGTATTGATGATGGTGAACTCAGGCTCCTCATAAGAACTTTCTCCTGAGAAAAGTTACATTCATCTCTTCCCAGAAAACTCACTTTTGAAGAGAGTTTGCAGGTTGCTAGTATACCAGGGTGTGAGAATGACCCATTCTCACAGGCTGCCTTAAGCCAAGGTGCGAACTTCTCGCACTATGCTGAATAGTTAGGGTGCGAACTCATCCTAAAGCTTGGAAAAAGATGAATTCTCGATGGTTCTAGAAGGGAATCTTCTAGAAGAATGGGTTGGCATTCGAATGGTTATCCTTGTAATGGATTCCCTGATATTGTGGGATCATTCTTATCCAAGTAACTATCTCATTCTCTCCTATATATTGAGGGAATTCTCATGGAAAAGGTTAAGTAAGATTCATTGGAGAATTGGTGAAAGAATTGTGTGAAGGACTTATCTTGAACAGGAGCTTGGAGACTCTAGCAAGTCTATCAAGAGGATTTGATCTTCTTCATATAAGGATTGAGCAAGTGTGTGTGTTGGAGCCAAGAGCCATTGAAAGGAAGCTTGCTACATCAAGGCAATCAGGTTGTAATCTTTACTTTCAATCAATATGATACGGTGGCATGTCCCTTTCCCATAAAGCTATTCTCACTTTATTGTGTAATTCCTTGATCATACACATAAGTTGACAGTTGAATATATTTTCTATCTTCAATTTGGTTGGTTTGTGTTGTCTTGGTCTTGACCTCACGAGAGCACCGGAGCGAAGCGGGAGCAACAGAGACCATAGGAAGTGATACAAATGTATGTTACTTATTCCTTCCTACTAGCTAATTCAATGGTCAAAACTTAGGGGAAGAGTTATGTCATGTCCTATTTTGTTCTAGATCCAGGTGGATCTAGGGATATCTGTTAGTGTCCGCACCTACCGATTAGTCCGATAACAAAATTGGCGACTCCACTGGGGAGATATCCCATTTTCTTTGTGGTTTTTGGTATTTTTCCTTGGCCATTTTCTCTTGCCTTACCTTTTTCCTATCATATCAATCTCTGAGTCTTTAGGATACCTTGATAGACCCTCTGGGTCCAGAGGCCTTTTCAATTTTTGTGTCTTTTTCCAAAAATTTGACTAGTTTCAGACATTCTCACACTGCACTCCACATCAGCCTACGAGAATCTATAGAGGTCACACCCTATTTTAGGCTCAGTGTGAGGTTCTCGCACTCTGCTCAAAGCTCACCTGCAAGAATCACTCATTCTCGCATTGTGTAATACTGCTAGCCTGCGAACCTTGTTTTTCAAAATTTTGGATTTGAGTTTTAGCATTTTCAACTCCTCAGATTAGTTTAGGTGCCTCAAAAGAGTTTCTTGGACCATTGGTTGATGTTTTTCTTGTCTTCATTTTTGTGCACGAGAAGTCTTAGGATTTCAAAGGCTCTTCCTGTCACTTTTGTCTTGACTTTCATTTCTTGACTTTTCTTAGCAAATTTATACTCTCTGATTTTGGAATCTGAGTGTGCTTGATTGGTTAAGGACTGGTGATTGGTTGAAAGTTAAGTTTCTTTGTCTTTATTATTTGCTCATTGTTTGAAAACTCATTTTTCTCATACAATTGAGAAGACAAGTTTGGTTTGCTTGTTATTTTTGTTTCCATTGAAAGAGTGGTTTGGGTTTTTTATCTATTACTTGTTCATTGGTTTTTTGATTTTCTGCACTCTCACCATCAGAGTGTAGGTCCTTTTTGAAAAGTGAAAAAACGTCTTTCTTTCAAAAAGCATTTTCGTTTTCGAAAACATTGAAAATCAATTGTTGAAATTATTGAAAAAGAGCAATAGAGAATTGTTATTGATGCATGATTTGTTGCAATTGCATTTTAAAGGAAATTGTGTCTTGTAGTTCAAGTTTGATCCGGAAAATTTCTCTTTCCCTCCCATACATAGGATTCATCGAACGGAAATTTCTATATTGCATTCTTATCCATGCATCATTGGGTCAGAGTCTTATACAACACCAGTTTCATCTATGTTTCCTTTGAGTAACAACAACCTTTAATAACACTGCGCAATTGTAAAATTTACCTAGTAATTCTTTTCTAAGGCTCTATTACACCAACACTTAGCTNTCTAGATCCAGGTGGATCTAGGGATATCTGTTAGTGTCCGCACCTACCGATTAGTCCGATAACAAAATTGGCGACTCCACTGGGGAGATATCCCATTTTCTTTGTGGTTTTTGGTATTTTTCCTTGGCCATTTTCTCTTGCCTTACCTTTTTCCTTTCATATCAATCTCTGAGTCTTTAGGATACCTTGATAGACCCTCTGGGTCCAGAGGCCTTTTCAATTTTTGTGTCTTTTTCCAAAAATTTGACTAGTTTCAGACATTCTCACACTGCACTCCACATCAGCCTACGAGAATCTATAGAGTTCACACCCTATTTTAGGTTCAGTGTGAGGTTCTCGCACTCTTCTCAAAGCTCACCTGCAAGAATCACTCATTCTCGCATTGTGTAATACTGCTAGCCTGCGAACCCTGTTTTTCAAAATTTTGGATTTGAGTTTTAGCATTTTCAACTCCTCAGATCAGTTTAGGTGCCTCAAAAGAGTTTCTTGGACCATTGGTTGATGTTTTTCTTGTCTTCATTTTTGTGCACGAGCAGTCTTAGGATTTCAAAGGCTCTTCCTGTCACTTTTGTCTTGAATTTCATTTCTTGACTTTTCTTAGAAAAGTTATACTCTCTAATTTTGGAATCTGAGTGTGCTTGATTGGTTAAGGACCGGTGATTGGTTCAAAGTTAAGTTTCTTTGTCTTTATTATTTTCTCATTGTTTGAAAACTCATTTTTCTCATACAATTGAGAAGACAAGTTTGGTTTGCTTGTTATTTTTGTTTCCATTGAAAGAGTGGTTTGGGTTTTTTATCTATTACTTGTTCATTGGTTTTTTTATTTTCTGCACTCTCACCATCAGAGTGTAGGTCCTTTTTGAAAAGTGAAAAAACGTCTTTCTTTCAAAAAGCATTTTCGTTTTCGAAAACATTGAAAATCAATTGTTGAAATTATTGAAAAAGAACAATAGAGAATTGTTATTGATGCATGATTTGTTGCAATTGCATTTTAAAGGAAATTGTGTCTTGTAGTTCAAGTTTGATCCGGAAAATTTCTCTTTCCCTCCCATACATAGGATTCATCGAACGGAAATTTCTATATTGCATTCTTATCCATGCATCATTGTGTCAGAGTCTTATACAACACCAGTTTCATCTCTGTTTCCTTTGAGTAACAACAGCCATTAATAACACTGCGCAATTGTAAAATTTACCTAGTAATTCTTTTCTAAGGCTCTATTACACCAACACTTAGCTAGGCTAGTGCTTTGGAGTAGGAAGAGAGATACACTCTCCAAAGCAAAAAACACACAATAGCATCTTGTGTTAAGGAGTGTTAAATTCCATTTGCAACGTCTTGTCTTGGGAAGCCCTTCTCACACAAGGGTCAAGCACGAGGTTGCATTGATATTGCCAGAGTTACTCACCTTGCTTTGTTGATATCAGTGTAGAGATTGCACATATTACGGGGATCACTCGGAGGTATACCCATAATGATGAGTGGAAGCCTTTTGAGTTGATTTCGGGCTAGATACCCTGCCCTTGCGTGTGGATCGAACTGTCGAATATCCCCCCAAGATTTATTGTTGTTGGTGGTAACCTTAGTGGCCTATCTTTCTAGGTTCTTGCGTGAGGNCTAGGGTGTAAGTCCGTTAAGCAGGTCGTCAGCGTAACTTTTCCACCCTAGCCCATCCCCTTCTCATCTCGTTGTTGTAACGTTGGATTTCATCACCAACTAGTGGCTTCGAAATTAGAAGGTCTTCATTGCTTGGTGTTTCTTCCTAGATTTTGTTTACTAGCGCGTGTTGTTTATTTACCAAAGTTGACCATAGGATTTTCTTCGTGAAGTTTGTCACTCGGTTATAATAGCTCCTCCACGTCATTCACGTAGAATGCAGGGTTTATCTCCAGAGCATCTGGACGGTTCTCAACCCTTGCCTACAAGTACACCTAAGGGCTCTCCTCGGCAAAGTGAAGTCACAGTCATCACCACACCACAAGTGGAATGGATTGACTCTCTAGAACATTTTCGAATCACAAATACTCGAGAGGACTTTCAACTTCACTGTGATTTTGAGCGACCGTTTATGCGACTGAATTCTTCCAGAGACTTAGTTGTTATGTCTTCTGGATCACCAGTTGGACCCTTTCCAGGCATAGAAGGCCAAGATCTTTTTTGGTCTACAGGTGTTTTTCAACGAAACCTTTTTGGTCCAGGCTCACCTGTGATTTCTGAAATCACCCCACCTATGATCTCTGAAATCTCTAGTCCAGAGACAGTACCGTTGACTACCGCCTATCACTTTACTGTCCCTGCCGAAATGGACCATCTCACAGATACTACGACTGTTCCAACTGGGTTTACTGCGGTTAGTCTTGCTCCCATCAGCACACTGCGAACGCCCAACGTCACTCCAACAATACCACCTGGATACCGTGCGTTGAATGCTTCCATTCACACTCCTACGCAAACTCCATCCGGATCTCCTAGTGGTNTCTAGTCTAGAGACAGTACCGTTGACTACCGCCTATCACTTTACTGTCCCTGCCGAAATGGCCCATCTCACAGATACTACGACTGTTCTAACTGGGTTTACTGCGGTTAGTCTTGCTCCCATCAGCACACTGCGAACGCCCAACGTCACTCCAACACTACCACCTGGATACCGTGCGTTGAATGCTTCCATTCACACTCCTACGCAAACTCCATCTGGCTCTCCTAGTGGTCCTTCTTCTTCTGGGCACTCTCTTCCTGGTTTTATTCCAGCACTCCCTCAATTTCCTTTTGGAGGACCTTCCTTGTCTTCTACTGGCAATCTTAATCCTAGTGGCACTATTCCGTCATTCACACCAAATTATCAGATTCCCATCGGTGGACACTTTCACCAAGGTGGCATGACTCAACCCCCTTTCAGCGGGAAAATTCCTATTGGCACGCAAGTCCCAATTGGAACACAACCCCCAACTGGAACACTGCCCCCAATTGGAACACCACCTTCGATGGGAGAATCGACCCCACCTTTCGAACAAAAAATCCCTCTGTCCTTGGCCCAATATTGGAATCAGTTGATAGAACATCCTCCTCAATCATCTGGGGGGCAGCCGTTTCCAGCTGCATCTGTAATACCCCCTAGTGTGGGACAACCATATCCAGGTTTGTTCAATCCTATTTGGGGCTCGACTGCTCAAACTCACGTTCCTGTTCCAGGATACAATCCCATGAGTTACTATCCTCTCCAACCACCACCAGATCTACCCGGGTCTTCACATTATATGCAGACTGCTTATGGTCCTACTGGTTTGCCAACAGGGCTTCCTCCCCAAAGCCACCAGTACCCGCAGGTGAATCGACAGTTACCCTTTATCGCCACTTTGGATCTTCTAGATTTGTCAAGGATTTTAAATGATCCAATTTGTCACTCTCCCCAATGGCCTGCTATACCAGCCAAGCTACCATTGATCATTCCTAAATTGGACGACAAAGTGGGAGAGAACCCAAACAATCACGTTATGACTTTTCACCTATGGTGTTCATCCAACTCGTTGATGGATGACTCTATTCATTTACGTCTTTTTCAACAAATCCTCATAGGTTCTGCTGTGAAGTGGTATATAGAATTGCCACACGGTTTCTTATCTGACTTCAACACCCTAGCTATGGCTTTCCTCACACACTACCAATTACCAATCCGTTATGACATGGGGACTGATATTTTAACTTCCTTCAAACAAAACAAAGACACTCATGTATCCGATCACATCCATGAGTGGCGAAGGAGACGACGTCTCATTAAACTTGAGCTCCCCGATTAGTTGATGGCAGAGTGGTTTACGAAATCATTTGTGAACGACATCGGTCATGACATTGCCATGGGTGGAGTGGTCACAAAAGTGTAGGCTATAAGTCTTTCTCAATACCTTTACCTTGTTTACTCCCAAACGGGTACCCTTTACGACTTACTACCTGACTTACCTTGTCCTTCTACTTCCAGCACTTCAACTACTCCAGCTGCTTCACATGCAGCTGACGGTGTGATTGGTACTTTCCAAGCCCAACCATATTCTGCGTCAAGCACAAACCCCAAACCTGCTTCTTCTAATGTTCAAAATGCTTCGTCTCCTACCCCTCCCACCGGAAAGACTTCTGAGGTAAATGCAGTTCAATCTACCCCAGCCAGTAAAAACAAATCCAAAAAAGGAAGGGATAAGAATAAGGAGGGCAAAAATACTTCTCAAGCAGAGCAAACCAAAACTACCCTTTTTGATGATCAATATAAGTGCAAACCTCGATACCCTTGTCTTATCTATGGTGATGATCACTACACGAAGGATTGTCCACGACGTGCCGAGGTCACTAAGTTCCTTCAAGGATCTCCAAAACCACTTGCTCCGGCCGTTTTGTCCCAACCCTTCCCGTCTCAACAACAGGCTCATTTGGTCATTCATGACCAACCCTCATATTCTACTACATCTTATGTCTTGATGTGTACTGGAAACTCAAAGTAGAGTGACGTTGCACTCACTACTCGAGCCAAATATTATTCTACCTCTAAAGAGAAGGTTGATGATCTACCACCTTCCTCGGTACAACCCTCTCCTGCGACTCCACCTACCAACAATCCTCTTCATATTGAATGACCAAGCCTCGACATAGTTCTTCAACCCCCCCCAAAGGATGTCTTTCGAAAATCGACTTTCAATCCTCATGCTCGTACTGCCCAGAACTACAACATTGTTGAAGATCTGGCCCAAGCACCTTCTGCAATGTCAGCCCTTGAAGTCCTTCAAATTTGTCCTATGCAATGGAAGGCATTGTTTAAAGCTGTCGGTGGAATTGACTCGACGGATACGAATTTAATAATCTTTGACTTGGAAGATCACATTCCAAGGTTACCCCCTCAACTCGCGTTCCAGATCCAAGTAATTGTCTCTGACAAAAACATTTGTTGAACAGTTATCGATGAGGGTGCCTCGACGTGTGTCATGTCTCTTGCTTACTGGAAAGCCATTAGCTCTTCCCCTTTGAACGAATCCCAGAACACTCTCAAAGCCTTTAATGGATCTGGTTTTAAGCCCTATGGTGTCCTTCCTTCATTTCCCATCACGTTAGAAGGAAAAAAAGTCCAAGTTGAAGTGGAAGTCTTTGACGCTCCCCTTGATTAAAATGTTCTGCTTGGCCACAGGAAGATCGATTCCATGCGCACAGTTGTGTCGACCCTTTTCCATGTGGTCCATTTCCCTCATCAAGGAAAGGTCGTCACCGTCGACCAACTAGCCTTCTTTAATTCTGATTCCCGTACTGGCAATGTACCGTTCATCGCTAAAACCCCACCAGGTTATGAGAACGTCGGTGTAGGCCTTCTCAAGGACTCTTCGTTAATGGGTACTTTCCCCATTCCACCGCCCAATTTTCCATGCTCATTCGTTGCTTCAATCAACATGATGTCCACCTTGATTCATGAACTTCCCACATCTCATGATCCCTGGATAGTACCTGACCCTGAAGATCATCTTCGTTACGGCGATGAAATGTCGTTAAGTCCAGTTGAATCCACCTATCAGGCCATTCAATCGGCAACACCTTCTGCCCCCTCTCTTGGTGAGTTGTCTCCCGATCCTTTCCGTGTCATTTTTCCCACTGACCAGATGATCATGTCCGTCATGGAGGACACCCCTTGGGATGATGGACATCATAGTTCCATCCTCTTTCTGGAGCAAAATACCCTTGCAAAATACCAGCAGATATCGACCCCGTCGACCATTGTCGTCATCTCCACTACTCCCAGGTCGACACATGATGTGTTTTCTGAAGGGAACTTAAGAAATATCTCACCCATGATTCCCCTCGACATATCCATAAAACCTAGAATCGTCAAAAATGTCCATATCGGAGCTTCGTGTTCTTCTGATGAAATCGTCACCTACAGATCCCTTTTCAAAGAGTTTCGTGACATCTTCGCCTGGAGCTACGAAGAAATGCCGGGTATCGACCCTGAAATTCTGATACATGAGATCAAGACATACCCCCACGCTAAACCCGTCCGACAATGCCTTCGTCCAGTTCACCCACGTAAAGCCGCATCTATCAAACTCAAAGTCAAAAAAATTCTTAAAGCTGACTTTATCTATCCAGTGGCTCTCACAGACTGGGTTTCCAATCTTGTCCTGATCAACAAGAAACAAGGCACCATTCGTGTATGCATTGATTATAGGGATATCGACAAATCTTGTCCCAAAAACAAATTTCCTACCCCCTTCGTCGATCAGATTGTCGATGATTGTGTTGGAAGTGAAATCTTCTCTCTGATGGATGGCTTCTTCGGGTATAATCAAATCAACATTGTTCCCGAGGATCAACATAAGACTGCTTTTATTTGTACTTGGGGTACTTTTCCCTATCGAAAACTTCCTTTCGGTCTTAAGAACACTGGCACAACTTTTCAACGCGCTATGTCTTATGCTTTCCATGATATCAAGCACATCATTCAACCATATTTGGACGATTTACCCGCTCACTCAATGCACCGAGTCGATCACTCAACCCACCTCCGAGCCATTTTTGTTCGCTGTCGGTTCTACCATATATGTTTAAATCCTCATACGTGTGTTTTCTGCATGGAATCTGATCGCCTTCTTGGTTTTATCGTTTCATGTCAAGGGATTCGAGTGGATCCTTTAAAGGTTGAGGTGATCCTTAATCTCCCTCCTCCTTCTACTCTTCGCCAGTTACAAAGTTTGTAGGGGAAAGCAAAATTTCTTCATCATTTTATCCCAAATTATGTCGAGATAACTCATGGATTTACGCGGCTCCTCAAAAAGGGTTCAGAGTTCATCTGGGATACCATCGCCAACAATGCTTTTGAAGCTTTGAAATTGTCCCTAACGTGTGCTCCGCTTCTCTTTCCCTCCGATTACAATCGCGATTATTTCCTCTACCTTGCTGCCTCAGATTACACCATTGGTATGGTTCTCGTCCAAGAGGATGATTCTAATGACGAACATGTTATTTACTACATGAGTCAAAGTCTAAAGCCTACCAAAATCAAGTATTTACATATCGAAAAACTAGCCTTGGCTACCATCCAAGCCGCCCAATGCTTCCGGCACTATATCCTCTCATGTAAAACTACAGTGATTTCTAATTGCAACCCCATGCAACACATTCTCACACGTCAATTGCTAGGGGAAAATACTCCAAATGGATTGTGATACTCCAGGAGTTTGACTTGGAATTCGAACGCGCCAAGTCTAAGAATTCCTTAGTATTTGCTGAGTTGATATGCGACTTTCCCTATTTTGAAACGAAAAATTTAGCAGATGATTCATTGCCCGATGAATCTCTTTTCCTTATTAGCACTGATGATCTTTGGTATGGTGATATCATTATATATCTCCAAACCCATACTTTCCGACCAACTTTGTCTAGTACTGACCGACGTCGCATATGCTATCAAGCCCGTCAATACATTATCCTCGGAGATACTCTTTATCGTCGGGGGATTGACTCTATTTTTTGACTTTGCCTAACGTTTGACGAAGCCAAGAAAGCTCTGAATGAATGCCATTCTAGAGCATGTGGTGGTCATATGTCTGGGTATGCTACTACCCAGAAGATCTTACGAGAAGGGTATTTTTGGCCTTCTTTATTTAATGATTGCATAATCGTTGTTCAAAAATGCCATGCTTTCCAGACCTATAATCAGAATATACGGTCACATCTTGCTCCTCTTCACCCTGTGGTCTCCATTGGTCCCTTTGTGAAATGGGGCATCAATTTCATCACATGTCACCCTCACCCGGCCAGGGGGCATGGTTACATCATTGTCTCCATCGATTACTTTATGAAATGGGTTGAGGCGATGCCGACATTTGGAAACACTGGAAAGACCACAACAATATTCATTTTTAATCATGCCATAGCTCATTTTGGTGTTCCCCAAGCTATCGTCACTGATCACGGTAGCCACTTTAGAAACTTCATGATGTCCAAACTTACTGAAAAGTTGGGTCTTCGCCATGATAACTCAACGCCCTATTACCCACAAGCCAACAACTAGTCGAAGCAATTAACAAAGTTCTCATAACTATGCTCCAACGAATGATAGGGATTCATAAAACAAGTTGGCACACAATGTTGTTTTCAGCATTATGGGGTTACCGGACATCCGTCAAGTCTGCTACTAGGTTTACACCTTTCCGGTTAGTCTATGGTTTGGAATCCATTCTCCCAATTGAATGCGAGATACCCTCTTTAAAACTATTTGTTGAACTCCTACCAAACACTTCTGCTGAGGAAGAACATCTATTATATCTTTTGCGATTAGACGAAACTCAACGCGATGCTACCCTAGTCATAGAAGCTCAGAAGAAACATGTCAAGGCCTAATACGACAAACATGTCAAGCCTCACATTTTCTCCGAAGTAGATCTCGTTCTCCTCTATGATCAATATCGAGATATGCCAGGAGCTGGAAAATTCAAAGCCATGTGGTGAGGTCCTTATATCGTTCGACGAGTTTTAGAAAAAGGAGATTATGAGTTAGTAGATTATGATGGTATCCCTTTGAGTGAACCCAGGAATGGGTTGTAATTGAAGAAGTACTATGCATAAAATCATCTGTGCATGAGTACTTGTATTTTTATTGTATCATACTTCTTGTGTGTTACTATAGCTTGCTTTTGTCGTTATATAGTCTCTGCCCTTATGTGACATTGTGTTTGATTTCTAGATGTTGGAGTCTTCGCTACCCTATATTGGCTTCGCTGATGGCGCTAGCCGTAGTAATCAGAACCTTGCTTCCACTGCTTGGGCAATTTACGCCCCTACAAACGAACTTGTCTCCTTATGAGGTGTGTGTCTCGGTCATGCGACCAACAACATTGCAGAGTATAGCGTCGTTATTGAATTATTGGTTGATGCTATCTCGCTTAGAATCCATCATTTGGTTGTGTGACTCGATTCGCAGCTTGTAGTACTACAATTAAGTAATGTCTATACTATTATAAGTCCTACTTTGTTACGGGTGTATTTGCGAATTCGCCTCTTGGAACATTATTTTGATTACATTGAATATCAACATATTCATAGATGTCTAAATACATTAACATATGCATTGGCTAACTATGTATTAGACAGACATTTGGATCATTTATAAATCAATCACATCAATTTTCACACAATACATGATAAACCGGTAGAAGCTTTCTATATATATAACGATCAAAAGAGTTTTTTACAAAAAGTTTTGTTCGAAGACCAAAATATCAAAATCTGAATCTCATAACTTCTACAAAGTGATGTCATGGATGACGTTCACGGTAACACACAACTGCCCGAGAAACCCTATGGAGCAGTCGACTCATGGACTCTGACACTCCTACTGTATGATGTTGATCGTGTCGTGGAACCTCTCCAAGAGGCATGTCTAGAATATCTGTGGTCAAGCCCTCTAGGTTTTGTTCCACTACTTGATAATCCTCAGTGTATTGTGGCATTGGCGCTACCTCTCCTCACCGCTGAATGGGAGAAGTACTAGGAGGTCAGTAAGGTCCAACATTTGTGTCATCAACAATGAATTTTGTATTTAGTCTTTGGACGAACATATAAAAAACATTTGTATATGATAAAAATTAACAAAAAAACATTTAAAAGGGGAAAAAATTGTGTACTTCTTACCATGTTCCCCCCACTGAGCATCCTCCAGTAGGACCAAGTCCAGATCTCCTTGGAAATCCAACCCGACATAAGCATAGTCATCGACCATAAACATCTGTGGTCACAGCCAATCGAAGAAGGTATCATCATACTTGATGATTGGTCCAGCTACGTGCCAGGCCATGAGCCGACACCATCTCAGCATTCTTGGATCCCTAGGAGACGGTAAATTCCACTCAACCTGCAGCCTCAGTAATGGAACCCTCTCAAGAAATAAGGACACTAACAAATATCCATACTCGAATTGCTTCAGGTCGCCTCGTCTGCATTTGGTCAACTGCTTTTTCA
>JASDQU010244517.1:2985-16583 GCA_032191745.1 Picea mariana
TCTAGATGACATATGAGGGTCCTCCAACTTCGTAAGGCCATAACTCTCAAACCGTGAGGAGTTATGTGACATTCCACATACCACCATAAATGGAATGACATGTACTATCCATATAGAATAGTATCACCTTCAAATATAGCAAAAAGCATACCGTTATCCATCAAACAAACTTGGGTCCATTACCCAAACCTGGGTTCTCCAACTTCACATGGTCATAACTCTCTAATCCTGAGGAGTTATGGGATATTCTACATACCACTAGAAATAGAATGACAAGAACTATTCATCTAAGATAGTTTCCCTGACAAATTCACTTTCCTTCATCTCATTATTCCACAATTAAGCATGGGTTCTCTTACTCCGTAAAGCGTCTTCCCGTGAGGGATCTCACCATAAGGGGACCACTTTGGAGTTCATCCATATTTACTTCTTATCAACCATGAAAAAAAAATAATGAGTCATATTTACATCAAACAATATTGGGTCCATTACCCAAACCTTTGTGCTACAGGGCTTTCTTCAAGGGTTGACATCAATGACAACCAACCTTAATCAACAGAAACAAGGTGATCAAAATTCAAATAATAAGGGTATAATGAAGAAATCCTACTAATATTATAGGAAATTGGGACATATCTAAAAGGATTGTTGGAAAAATACCAAGGACTTGGGGGAGAAAGAAAAGAAACTTGAAGGAGACATGTCAAATTGAGTATCGATCAACCTATAGAATTGAACTTGATAAGGTAATTCATGTAACTAAACATCTTTTGTTAGTAATTCCTATATTTCATGCTCATACTTCTCAAACTAAATGGACAATATAATATGGTTTCACGCATCACATGGATAAGGATTCTTCACTCTTTTCTTCATTAAAAGAAGCTAACAAAATATATATTTTTGTAGTGGATGATTATGAACTTACTACTATTGGTTGTGAGAATATTGAATGTCATAATGGTGTGATAATCGATGTGTATAGTGTTCCTATTCTAGGTGCACATTTGTTTTTGGTACCCCATTGATCCAAACTCGAAAGAATGTGGTATTTTGGCTAAATTATTTCATTCTAAAGGACATGAACAATAACTTTGTTGTTATTTATGAAGGTTTCTTAGAGAAAAAGGATTGAATATTGATTTGAATTGGATCATTATATTATTTTTCATCTATCTCAATTCTTTAAGGGTAGAGAAAAATGGAGGAACCAATTTGTAAGGTCATTTTAATGACAAGTCTTAGTTTGGAAAATTACGGTTTGAATCCATTTTGAGGCATCAAAGAACCATTTTAAGTGTAAAAAATTTATCATATTTACCTAATAACCATTGAAACTATTATACAAATCAATACCTTTCCATTGGTGCAAAAATCGTGTCAATCAGAGCTCATATGAAAAAGTTATGCCTCCCACAAGTTGACCTACCATGTTGACCACCATGGTACAAGTGGATGCCACATCAACCCACATTACTCATGCATATGGGGATAGCCACATGTGTACCTTAAATAATATTATAGAAGGTCCAAAACCTTATCACAATTCATGGATGAGGAAGTCAAAACCCTACCCCTAGATGACTATTGGGTGATGTTAAATACCATATCGCTAGGAGGAGAAGGGGTTTTATTCTTTATCTTTTTATCTATTCCATAGTTGATCATAGAACCTAGGAGTGGTATTTTTAGAGCATAACATAAGAGGAGAGATTATGTAGAAACCATATAGTCCACAATGTCAAATCAAACTCCACAAAGAGTGTCTCTTTATTTATACTTGCATTAGAAGAAAAGAGAGCATTGCAACCTCATGTTCTAGCTAGGTTTTATCCCATATTAGGTTTCCCATGTTATATCATATATATATTTTTTTATGGTGTGTGAGTGTTTATTTATGTTCTCTATTTTTTTCATTTCATTTATTTCATACATTTTAAGAAGAAAACTAGTAATTAAAGAATATAAGATCAAAACGAAATTAACCTTCACAGTAAATATTTCAATATTTTATGAGATCTGTTATGACAAACTATCCAATGGAATATCCACGACAGCTTAAATATCAACAATATAAGTTTTTTGACTTTCCCATGAAATATATAGGATTAATTGCACTCATGTCTTATATTGATTATTGTAGTATACTATAGGATGAACGACTTAGACATCTAAATTTTTTAATCTTGAAACTGATGCTAAAAAAAGATATGGTTATTGTTATACCTATAATTGTCCCCTCTAATGGATTAAGTGAAGGATCTATGATTAGAAAGTATCATTGGGTAAAATATTTGAAATAGGGAAATCTTAGAGAGAAAAGACTCAGTTGCAACTTGTCCATAGTGACCTAAGTTTGATGAACAAACCATCACTAGCTAGTCAAAGGTATGTATTGACCTTCATTGATGACTTTTCCAAGTATAATTAGGTTTATTTCATGAATAATAACATTCACATATCTAAAAAGTTCAAATAATTTAGGGAATTTGTTGAAAATAAATGTTGTTGAATTGTAAATACTTAAGATTTGACAATGGAGAACAATATGTGGGCAAGGATTTTGAAAAGTGGTTGTCGCAAAATGGTATCTCTTAGTAGATATTTTTACGTTACATACCTTAGTAGAATCGAATTTCTAAAATAAAAAATCATACTTTGATCATAATGGCATGTTTATTTCTTTATTCCAAAGTTTTATTGACTATGTTTTGGGTAGAAACAATTTACTACTCAAACAATTTCTTAAGTCTAATTATGAATAAAGTTGCATTGGATGTGAATCTAGTCGAAAAATGGGGAAAAAGGAAACCCTTAGTCAGACATAACCTAACCTTTGGATGCATAGCATGGGCTCACATTGCAGATGACATAAGAAAGAAACTAGATTAAAAGAAGCATGCTCATATCATGATGGGATACTCTAAATAGTGAAAGGACTACAAATTGTTTAAACTTATCAAACATGGATTTATATATAGAAGCTATGTTGTCTTTTATGAGTAGATATCAAGTAGCACTCTATGAAATAGTATTCTATCCTATTGAGTAGTGATCCATTGGAAATATTAGGGAATTATGGATCAAATGACTAATTCATAGAAACATCTACTAGATAGTCAAATTCTCTATATGACTTGACCAATAGAAAACCTTCCAAAAAAAAATAAAATACAAGTTTTCGGACCCCTGTTTAGTCTAGAAAAGATGATCTTAGTGTTGAATTTTCACTATGCTAGGCTCAAGCATGAGGTTTAATTCATTTTTAGAATTTACTTGAACCATAGACAAATGCAGCTACACCATTAAAAATTGTTGCAATAACCAAGATCACAAGAAAAAATACCATGCACAAGAACATAAAAAATATCCTGGGAAACCCTTCTCAACAAGGGAAGAAAACCCAACAATCCTTTGCTATATTCTCAAGAGAAATACCTCCCACATCATAGACCTAGCACAAAAAAGGGTGCTCTCAAAAAACAATAAGGATAGCGCCCAAGAGAGGTGCGCACTTCAGCCCTAGAATATGTAATTGCTGAATTTTCCAAAATCACACGTGGGTTGTGTTTCCTCAATGCGGACATCACCTTTATTTATGCTAGACTAGACACATCAAAAGTGGTGTCTATTGAAATAATAGGGACAACCTCAATAACCAAAAATATAATTAATAATTACCATATTAATTATCTTTTACATTTATTATCTTTCACTTTATGGTGGGGTCGACCTGTACCATTTACTTCACAATTAGGGTTATGGGTAAATATAACTCTTAGAAAATATAGCAAGGGATATCACACACCCACTAGTGCTCAACCACTAGGGGAACACCCACTTGTGATCAGTCATAGGGATGTCCAACTCAACATATCTCTATCTCACTAAGTATCACAGGAGAATCATCTGAACATACACTCACTAGTGCTCACCCACTTGGGTCACATCCACATGTGCTCAGCCACGGGGACGTCCTACTCAGCATATATCTATCTCACTCAGTATCATAGGAGAATCATCTGGAGTACCACATCATCTCAACTCTCTACACAGAGGAGAACAATACAACCATCACATGGGCACCTTCACCCCTCATAGGGATACACCTCGTTTCATCTCAAACGACACACCCATCTCATGGGCATCCTCCACGCACAACTTTCCATCGCAGTCTCATAGAGGAACACCACACCCATCTCATGGGCACACCCAACTCATGGGCTATATCATAGGCTGAATCACTCAGTATGTGTCCTAGAGGATGTCTCATGCAGTTGTAATTATCAACACTCCCTCTCACCTAGGGAGGAATTCTCCACCAGGCCAAGTCTCTCACGAAAGTACTTGAACTTTGTCTTGTCAAGCGGTTTGGTGAAGATATCTGCAATATTGTCATGTGTAGGAAGGTATTGCGTGTGTATTGATTTCCTCTACACCATGTCTCTGATATAATGATATTTTATCTCAATTTGTTTCAATCTATCGTGAAACACATGGTTCTTAGAGAGCTTCACATAGCTCTAGTTATCACAATGAATAATGGTAGGATCCATCTCATGATCAAATAAATCTGTCAGGAACTTGTGAATCCACACTGCTTCATGGATTGCCACACTCAATTTTATATACTCTTCTTCTATGGTACTCATGACCATCGAGCTTTGTTTCCTGTTGCACCAGGAAACCATGGTAGACCCCAAGGTAAAACAACAATTGAATATGCTCTTCTGGTCCACTACACTCCCTACCCAATCTGCATCGACATATCCCTGCAAACTCAAGTCTACACTGGAGGCATATCTCAGGCCATATCCAACTGTGCCTCATAGATGTCTCAATACATGCTTCGCTGCTATCCAGTGAGACTGTCTCGGTTGACTCATGAACTCACTAAGTACATTAACTGCATAGTATATATTAGGTCTAGTTTTAACCAGATACATCAGTGATCCAATCAGTTGTTGGTACAAATGTGGATCAATATCGCTTGAAATAGTAGAAGCATCATTCATTTTCTTCAAATCCATCACCATCGGTGTAGGCATGGATTTGCACTCTGTCATACCAAACTTCTTCAATATCTCCACTGTATAGTTTCCTTGACTCAGAAAAATCTCATCATTCCTTTGCCATACTTCTAGTCCCAAGAAGTAGTGCATCATACCCAGATCCATCATCTGGAATTTAGAATTCAATGCTTGTTTGCATTCAATAATAAGTCTTTTTGAGTCGGTGAAGAATAAGTCATCCACATATAGGACCAAGATTAAGAACTTTTTACCAACATTATGATAATATAGGTTTGGATCAATAACACTCTTGTTGAAGCCCAAAGTCATCAAGAATCCATCTAGTTTCTCATACCAAGCACGAGGTCCTTGTTTTAGTCCATACAGGGATTTCTTCAACTTGCACACATGATATTTCTCGTCGTGTATCATGAATCCTTCTGGATTCTCAATATAAAATTCTTCCTCAATATCACCATTGAGAAAGGTTGTCTTTACATCCATATGATGTAGTTTCCAACTCATGGATGATAGTATGGATGGAAGTGTATCGGGCTACTGGAGAAAATGTCTCATCATAGTCAACTCCCTCTACTTGTCATAATACTCTAGCTACAAATCTCTCTTTGTATTTCTTGACACTTCCATCAGTTGCATGATCTTATAGATCAACTTGGAATTCATTACAGACTTCCCTTATGGTCTTAGAACAATATCCCATACATCATTCTTCAATATGGACTGATATTTATCTGTCATGGAATCTTTCCATACCTTCTCACTTTTTTCTTCTCCATGACAAGAAGGATCAGAATCAATGATGTGGCTCATGGATGAAAAGTAGCTCGAAAATTTATTTTGTCTCTTGCTCTCTCGGAATGTGCCTTGAGGGAATGCATGTCCCTCTGCCTCCTGCAGAGTTTGTTGAGCCTAGGAAGGCCTTTTATGCCCTACTGCAATATCTCTGGGGATATCAACTGGAGCAACTAGATCAGCTGGAACAACTGGATCAATTGAAATAATTTATGTCTCCCTGTAAACTACTGAAGGGGGAGAAGGTATTATCTCACTGTCGATGTCCATATGAGATTATATGGAAATTTGAAAGGCTATCTCTTCTTCAAAGATAAGATCTATGCTTATCTCAACATGTCTCTGACTAGGGATGTATATCTGATATGCCCTCAAAGATTTACTGTATCCCACAAATGTACCCTTTTTCCTTGAAGGGTTTATCTTGGATCTCTTCTCTTTGGGTACATGAAAATATATTGGGCACCCAAATATCCCGAAGTGTCCAACATCAAGCTTCACTAGGTGAAGGGTTCTTCAGGAGTTATGTTCTTCAAAATATGGCGAGGACTCTTGTTATGAACATATATTATTATCATGCATGCTTCTGCTCACATAATCATATGAGACTCTAATCATGTATCATTGCTTTGGTTTCTTCAATGATGGTTATGTTCTTCCTCCTTCTCAAATAGTTTTGAATCCCTCTAAGTCAAATGAATCCATCTGAATTCTGAAGGATAAACATATCCCTTTTTTGTTAACCTACTTGGAATAATAAAACACACAAAAGGAAAGAAGATAAGAATATATCCTAGAGGAGAGTAATTAGTACATCTCTAGAATCAAAACAATTTAAGGACTGTTTTCACAGCTACAACACCTACTTGTATTGTAGAAAACTTGGAAATGTAGGTTAGAGGAATGATAATTAAAAATATCAAACCTGGAGTCTTCACCTCTAGTGTGTTGTTCCTTTGAATGCATTGAGATCCCTCTGGATCCATGATTTGCGTCAAAGATTCCTTCCTCATGCAAGTACACTCATGACAATGATACAAATAATATATACAAGTGCATACCTGAGAGTGTTGATATGATTTCTCCAATTGCACCAAGTTGATCTCTTATCTCTGACATCTTCATGAAGAAGATAACAATGGTGTCACCTTTTTTCATCTTGATATTTTGAAGTTGGCCCTTCAATGTAAGAGCTGGAGTAGATGATTATCTTTCTTTCCTTGACGTCATCTTCCTTCCTATCTTCCTTCTCATCATCAGTAGTTGTCTCTGGTAAACATTTTTGTATCACCTACAATAATTGTTCTTCTTCAAGGGTAACTTGAAGTCTTGACTTCTAGGAACTGAAGTTGCTTGATCCATCAAGCTTATCTTCCCCCAAGGTTTTGTTCATCATATTTTCATATTCTTCACAAACCCTTGCCAACTAGGCTAGAAAACCTAACGGCTAGGATAGGGTAGCAAACTTAGGTTTTGTTTGGCTTATGAATACCAACAATAATCGTTGAAGTCCAGAAGAACACTAGTAATCTTGAAAGCTTCTTCAATGAGCTGCAGAAACCCTAAAACAAAAAATATGCAGAAAATTACAGAACCCTAGAAACCCTAGGGACAAAAATCCAAAATTCTCGTAATTTCACTTTGAGAGTATTTGGAGGTGTGCTGAAGGATGTCGTACACTACTATCCAATTTTTAGCACCAATGTCCAAGTCTAAAGTTATGAAATAACCCAAAAGGAGAGGGTCGTACGGAATTTCAGAAAACCCTAAAGGGCAGTACAAAATTGCAAAAAGGAGAGGATGGTTTCTTTAATGCTTTTGCAATGGGTTATTCAAGACTTATGCTGTTAATCCATGTTGAATTTTCACTATGCTAGGCTCAAGCATGAGGTTTAATTCATTTTTAGAATTTAATCGAACCATAGACATATGCAACTACACCATTAATAAAGGATGGAATAACCAAGATCACCAGAAGAAATACCATGCACAAGAACACAAGAAATATCATATATCGTTTTCGGGATTAACTGTGTAGTGTAAGTCATTAATCTATGATCCATATCCATGATTATTAGTCGCAACTGACCAATCATTCTCATGATTTGAATAGTCCAATTAGCACTCATTGCATTGGGTGATGCTCACAGGGGTGAAGAAATGGGATTGAAACCAACAAAATCAATCGCATAGCATCAATCATCACTTTCATGGCTTGCACCTGGTAACCAGGACTTCCTAGGTAGTCACCCATCCCAAGACGCCTCTGGCTCAAGTGCTCTTAACTATGGATTTTTCCCCACAATCAAGACCACTTAGCTTGCTACCCCATTTGAAAAACCTTAGCAAGTATTGTGCCTTATAAACTATCCAATTAGAGCTCCCTTCACTCTTATTATTTAAGCATAGAGGGGCTTCCACAGTGCAACATATTAGATATCATTTTCGAGATTAACTGCGTAGTGTAAGTCATTAATATATGAACCATATCCATGAGTATTACTCACAACTGACCAATGATTCTCATGATTTGAATAGTCCACTTAGCACTCATTGCATCGGGTGATGCTCACAGGGGTGAAGAAATGGGATTGAAACCAACGAAAACAATCACATAGCATCAATCATCACTTCTGGGGCTTGCACCCGGCAACCAGGACTTCCCAAGTGGTCACCCATCCCAAGATGCCTCTGGCTCAAGTGCGCTTAACTATGGAGTTTTCCCCACAATCAAGCCCAAGAAATATCCTCGAAAACCCTTCTCAACAAGGGAAATAACCTAGAAATCCTTTTGTATATTCTCAAGAGAAAGACCTTCCACACCATAGTCCTAGCACACAAAAGGGTGTTCTAAAAAAACAAGAAGGATAGCACCCAAGAGAGGTGTGCACTTTATCCCTAGAATATGTACTTGTTGAAATTTCCAAAATCACATGTGTGTTTTGTTTCCTCAATGGGGAAATCACATTTATTTATACTAGACTTGACACATCAAAAGTGGTGTCTATTAGCACAACATGCCCGACCTTAATAACTCGGAATATAATTAATAATTACCATATTAATTATCTTTTACATTAATTATCTTTCACTTTATGGTGGGGCCGACCTGTACCCCTTACATCACAATTAGGGTTACAGTTGAATCTGACTCTTAGACAATATATCAAGGGATATCACACAACCACTAGGGGCACGTCCACCTGTGCTCAGCCACAGGGATGTCCAACTGAATAGATCTCTATCTCACTAAGTCTCACATGAGAATCATCTAGACATAGACTCACTAGTGCTCATCCATTAGGTGTTGGATTACTGATATGGGGGTCAATCAGTAATAGAGCAATTTAATCCTTTTTTACCATAAAATGCAAGTGTTATATCAATGTATCCTTATCATCCAATAGTTTAAGAGTAAATAAAAATGAACAAATGAGAAATCATACACATACACAGTACACCAGTGTTTTTATGAGGAAACCCAAAGTAGGAGAAAACCACAGAATGATTTTTCTTATATGCCTTTAAGAATTACATTCATTGGAAGCACCAACTTCCTTTGTTTTCTAGTTTCAACTAGAAGGAGGCTCCAACCCCCTAGTTTCTCAGGCTACAACCTGAGGGAAAATCCAACTCCCCAGTTCTCTGGCTACAACCAGAAGGGGGCTACAACTCCCTATGTTCTTCAGCTACAACCAGAAGGTGGCTACAACCACCTTCCATTGTCCCATCCAGCCACCCTATTATAGAAGTAGAATGATAGAACCATTGTCACAATATCACTATGAGATATACTGTTGTAAACCTATACCAATCAACTTGCACCAAACAACCTATAACAACCTGTAATCAACCTGTACTATAAACAAGTGCATCAACCATGCACCAACCTATACCTCAACCTGTACTATCAAATATTGCATCAACCATGCACCAAATATGTATCAATCATGCGTCAAATAAACATAAACTATGACTCATCAAGATGTACCAACATCATCAACTATACACATCATGTATGTGCCAACTCATCAACTATTTTTCTCAACCATGTACCCAACATGTACCTCAACCAAAATACCTCATCAATTTCATCATCCAAATATGATTTGTAACTCTATAATAGATCTGGTGTATATGATCACATACATACAAACCTTCCTTGACTTTAACAACAAGAGAATAACATTTTCATCAAACTTTACTTTAGTCTCACATGAATAATTTTGGATTAGTCAACAACCTTAACCTGAAATAATGATTAACTATGTACCTGTGATGAATAAAGATCTGAAAATAGTACACAATATTCTTCAGTGTCTTTTATGCAATTCTTCCAGGTTTCACTACTTGGAACCTATCATAAAAGGACTTATAGAAAAAATGGAATACCTTGTTGAATTTTGGCTTATTCTAGAGAGAAAACTTGTAGAGCGTTCCCCGCACATAATATTTTTTGTATGGATATGACAATGGTACAAAGAATACTAAAGAATATACTCTAACCAATACATTTGGTCTTGCTGAATTTGGATCTATTATAAAAAAATTATTATGTTTTTCCTGAAACACTTGTTTTAGACTAGTTTCAGGACTAACCACAAACCCTATTTTCCACGGAGTGTAACTCCAAAAATACAACGAACCACAAGATGAAATTTTTGTCACATCTACTTGGATATGTTTCCTCAACGGCCTCCATATTTCGCATTCTAATTCATTCTATAAAAAAACTTATTGCGAAAATGGTGAGATGACCTGTAAATAACATACCTTATAAAGCATCATCAAAATAATTTATCCTCCCTTGAATTTCAACCTTCTTTACTTCACCTTCCCTTTGAAATTCATCGTAGATATTCGTTGGTTACCTCAGTCACTTGTAGCTATTCAATATTCTCAAGTGTAATTAAAATGAGAGACCCTTGCCTCTTATTTATACTTTTATGTAGCTTCCTCAAGGGGTTACCTTCTAACCATCTTAAACCACTTTCCTTATTTTAGGGCTAACCCACTTCTAACCACTTGTCCACTTAGTAATTTCTCCATCAAGTTTATTATTTAAATAATTTGTTTTGTATCCACTTTGACTTACAGTACATTCATTACTTCACTTTATTATTTAAATAATTTCTTATTTGCAACCACTTTGACTACTTTGACCTTTTGGGGCTTCTAGATGATTCATGAGGGTTCTCGAACTTCACATGGCCATAAATATCTAATCGTGAGGATTTATTTGACTTTCCACATACCACTAGAACTGGCATGACATGTAATATCCATCTAGAATAGTATTAACTTAAAATATATTGAAACGCATACCATTATACATGAAACAAACTTGGGTCCATTATGCAAACCTTTGTGTTACCAAAATTCGCTACTGGACTTTCTTCAAGGGTTGACATCAATGAAAACCAACCAAAATAATCAATGATCTCCCCCTTTGGAATTTATGGAAACACTCTGATGAAATAATGAAGTCATATCACTCATGCTCCCCCTGTGACCATATCTCCCCATGGAACCATGCCTCTGTGCTCTTTCTCCAAGCATTTACCTTTGCATCTGATAAATCTCTCCCCGTTTGTCATCAATGGAAAAGGTATATTTACATCCAGGGTTGCTCCCCCTGACTGAAATCTTCCTAAAACTGATCTGCCAACCTGAATTGTTCTCTTTATGGTGTTTCCTCGTGTAAATCTAAGAAATATAAGATAAGCATTCAAAATCATTCATTTTGGAGTAGAAATTACTATGAGTCCATGGTGAAGATACTCAAAGGCTTCCCTTGGAAGTGGTTTTGTAAATATGTATGCCACTTGTTATTTTGTTCCCACATATTCAACTCTGATGTTCTTCTCTGCAACCTATTCCCGTAGAAAGTGATACTTTATTGGAATGTGCTTTGTCTTGGTGTGCATCACCAGGTTCTTTGAGATACTGATGGCGCTTGCATTATCACAATAAATTGGAATGGGCTCATCATACTCAACCTGTATATATGTCGAAGTTTGTTTCATCCATAGAACCTAAGTACAACATCATGTTGCTGCAATATACTCTGCTTCAGCTATAGATAAAGATATTGATGATTGTTTCTTGCTTATCCAAGATACTAAACACTCACCCAAATAGAACATTGCTCCACTGGTGCTTCATCAGTCATCAATGCAAACTGCCTAATCTGCATTTGTGTAGGCAATAAGTGATAGATCCTTTCCTTTTGGATACCATAATCCAAACTCTTTTGTTCCTTTGAGATATCTGAAAATCATCTTCACTACTAATGCATGTGATTTCTTTGGTGTTGCTTGAAATCATGCCACCTGTCCAACTACCTACGTTACATTTGGTCTAGATGTTGTCATATATATTAAGCTACCAATCATTGACATGTATTGTCTTTGGTCTGTATACTTTGAATCATCATCTTTACTCAACTTGCAACTGGTTTTCATAGGAGTGGTAACTGGTTTTCAATATTCCATTTCAAACATGTTTAGAATTTATCTGATATACTTAGTTTGAGAAATAAAAAATCCTTGGTTTCTTTGACGTATCTGAAGACCCAGAAATAAGGATAGTTCTCTGAGTAATTAAATTTCCAATTCATTCTGCATATCCTTTGCAAATTTTTGTCTTAACCTGTCATCAGTACTTCCAAAAATAATATCATCAACATAAAATTCAATTAATAAAATACTATCTTGAGTTACCTTAATGTAGAGGTTGTTGTCTGCACTTCCTTTTCTGAACCCCGCTTGTTGTAGATATTTATCCAGTCTAGAGTACCATGCTCTAGGAGCCTATTTTAGACCATACAATTCCTTCAATTTATAGACATAATATGCGTTCTCTGACAACTGAAATCATTCTGGTTGTTCAATGTAGACCTCTTCTTCAAGTTCCCCATTCAGAAAATATGATTTCACATCCATCTAATACATTTCAATATTCTTGGAGAATGCATAAGCTAAAAGAAATCAGATTACTTCCATTCTGGCAACTGGGGAAAATGTCTCTTCAAAGTCGATTCCTTCAACTTGTTCATATCCTTTACATACCAATATAGCTTTGTTCCTTGTAACCTGTCCATCTTCATTAAATTTATTTCTAAAAACCCACTTTGTGCCAATCACATTCTTATTCTTTGGTCTTGGAACCAATTCCCAAGTTTCATTCTTCTGTATTTGATCCAATTCTTCATCCATGTCCTTATTCTAGAATTCATCCTTGCTGGCCTCTTCAAAACTGTATGGTTAAAACATATATAAGAGTGCTAGGTTCATTTGTTCTGGTGAACGAATTCTTCTTCTACTATCAATTATTGCATCTTTGTTTCTGATATTCTGATTTGAAGGATGATTCTTATTTACTCGTTTTCTAGGTTTCTTTGGAGGCACTTGTTGATATTTCTCTTCTACTTATGTTTGATCCTCTTCATCTTCCCCTTCTACTTCTTCTTCATCTTTTGCTTCTTCTTCGTAAAGTTGTTCCATTGATTCATTTTCTTCTTCCTTTAATTATCATCCACTTGTTTCATCAATTGTTACATTGATGTTTTCCACAACTTTGTTCAACCTCAGATTGTAACACTTGTATTCTTTCCTTGTATTTGAGTAACCAACAAGTACTCATTTTTCCACATGAGAGTCAAACTTTACCATTGTGCCATCTTCTCTTTTGATGTAGCATTTGCTTCCAAATACTCTGAAGTGATTCACATTTGTTGGTCTTCCTTTCCATAGCTTGTAGGGAGTTTTTTCA
>JASDQU010244517.1:16633-27255 GCA_032191745.1 Picea mariana
CACTTGTATTCTTTCCTTGTATTTGAGTAACCAACAAGTACTCATTTTTCCACATGAGAGTCAAACTTTACCATTGTGCCATCTTCTCTTTTGATGTAGCATTTGCTTCCAAATACTCTGAAGTGATTCACATTTGTTGGTCTTCCTTTCCATAGCTTGTAGGGAGTTTTTTCATTGTTGTTTCTAAGCATTACTATGTTTTCAATGTGAACTATTGTATGCACTACATGTGTCCAAAAAATGTATGTCAATTTTGAATCCATTAGAATTGTTCGAGCCATTTTCTATACTGTCTTATTCTTTCTTTCAACAACTCCATTCTGTTGAGGTGTCCTAGCAACGGAGAATTGTCTTTCTATTCCATGTCTACTACAGTATTCCATAAAATACTTTGAAGTGAACTCTCCTCCATTATCATATCTCAAACATTTGATTTTTGAATCCATTTCTTTTTCAACCATTTTCTTGTAGACCTTGGAGTTTTCAAAAGATTTTGACTTATTCATGAGAAAGAAAACTGCAGTCATTCTTGTATAATCATCAACTAATAATATAAAGTATTTATCACCTTTTAAACCCTTTTTTGTAGTTGTTACAACTAGATATGTATGCCCAATTTCCAGTGTTATTTTCGTTGAATATTCCTTTGATTTGAACCTGATCTTTGTTTGTTTTCCTTGTTGACAATGCTTTCATAAAGTGTTGGTTGGTTTCGTGATCTGGGGAATTTCTCTAATTGTTTCCTTTTTGCTGACTTTGAAAAGGTTATGAAAGTGTATGTGACCCATTCTTCTGTGACATAGCCAACTTTCATATGCCTTTCCTAGACAACAATTTTCATTTCCAATTTCACTTAATACATATTTGTTTCTTGAAGTTCTTGCAGTTGTTGCAATCAATTTTCCTGAACCTTCTTTTCTTATCTCACACTTATGTGAATTGAAAGTAATTTAATGACCTTGGTCACACATTTGACTTACACTTAGAAGATTATGTTTCATATCTTCTACTAGTAGAACATTTTTTCCTTGGTATTCTTGTTTCCATTCTGACTATGCGTTTTCCCATGATTTTAGCTGAATCGTCATTTCCAAAGGAGACTGATCCATCTCTTTCCTTTCTTAATGTAAGAAACATGTCTTTATCACCTATCATGTGTTTTGAATAGGCACTTTCAACATACCAACCAGGTTTCTTATGATTATCTTGTAGAGAGAGTGTGCATTCTTCATTTCTATACTAATTATGCTTTCTTATCCATGTTCTCTTGTGAGGTTCCTGTCTATGACTGTTGTAGTTCTATTGTGGTTCTCTAAGAGGGACTGTCATTCTACATTTTTTGGCCATGTGTCCAATGTTGTTGCACTTGTAGCATTCCACTTCAATGCTCAATGATTCAAACCTATTGTAGTTTCTTTTCTGTGTTTCAATAGGCCTTATTGGATAACCATTTTGTTTATGACTTTCAAAGTTGTTTATGTTCCTCCTATTAGCTCTGCAATTTACAGCTTTATGTCCAAAATTATTTCATGCATAACATAAAACAAAAAAGATATTTTGATACTGGGAGTTGAATATCTTCTGAAAGAAATTACTTTTATGAATCCTTCTTCTTGGTGAGTCCTATTTTTTTATGTCGATCGTTGATTTTGAAATCTGAATATTCTCGGTGCAGAAGTGTCCATGTAATCTTCCTTTTAGGTCTTCGTATCCTCTTTGATTGTTTTTGCATAACTTTTTGGACATGTTTCTTATTATTTTGTTTTGGAGCTTGATCCCTTTTCTGTCTGATTGTATCCAAGTCTGGACTTGTCATGATGAGAATTTTTACTGTTCATAATGTCATTCAAAACTTTTGATTTTTTATGCATATTTTTCTTTTGAAGATCCTTTATCAGTGTGAAAATATTTTCTTCCAAATTTCCAATGATCTTGTTTCTTTATTCTAGTTGTTCTTTAAGTGCTTCTTCAATTATTTTATCTTCTTCTATCTGAACCTTCAATTTCATGATCATTTTTTCTAGTTCATGTTTGTCTTCTTTCTTGTCTAGTTTTTCTTGTAGCTTCTTGTTTTTCTTATTTTCTCTTCTTATAACTTCTATGGCACTCAACAATTATTCTTGGTAATCAACTTATACCTATTCATATTCTGATTTAGTGTCTTCTTTATCATATTCTTCTACTTCCATGAATAGAAATCTTTTTGTCTCACTGTCACTGACTTCATCTTCAACTTATGAGGATATGTCTTCTTTGGTGCATAAGATTTTCTTGAAAATTTTCTTTTTGGTTCTTTTACCTTTATATGTTTTTTTTCTATTTGAGTAATCTTCATCATTCCTCTTATTTTTCTTATGGGGACATTTGTTAGCAAAATGAACAATACAATCACAATTAAAACAAATCAATGGAAGATTACCTTTATATCTATCGTTGGTTCCCTTGTTCAATCTTATGACAAAGTTGTTGACTTATTCTTCATCATCTTCTAAGAATTCCCTGTTGTTGCTATGTTCCTTTTGCTTTCCCTTTATCTTTGACCTTTTGGATGCTTTGAAAGTTGCTTCTTTTATATCTTGATTTTCCTGTTCAATTCTCATTTCATATGTTGTGAAGATTCCATGTAGTTTGTCCATGTGTATTGAGTCTAGATCTGCTCTTTATTCTAGTGTTGATATCTTAGGATCAAATATCATAGGAAGAGATCTTAGTACCTTTTGAACAATTACATATTATTCAATTTTTTCTCCCAAACCTATGATTTCATTCACTGTTTCATCAACTCGTAAGAAGTAAGATGCAATATTCTCATCTTACTTCATCTTTAGTTGTTCGAATTGACCTCTGTAAGTTTGAAGATTTTTTTCTTTGACTTTTGAATCTCCTTCATAAATATTTTGAAGTTTGTCCCAAATCTCTTTAGCGTATTTACAATGTAAAACTTTGGTATATATTGATTCACCAAGACTATTCAGAAGTGCATTTGTGGCTTTGGAATTATTTTGACTAAGTTTCATTGCTTTTTTACTTGTTGGCGGAACTATTGGTTCTTTGTATCCATCTACTACTAATTGTCAAATTTAAAATCCCTTTTCATGTATATATGTTTTCATCCTTCTGCTCTAGAATGCATACTTTTTTCCATCAAACTGTGGTATTTCGTTTTTATACATGTTTTTTCTCTCCATGATCTACCTTTTAGTGGTTAAATTGATTTCTGAAGGAACCTGCTCTGATACCAATTGTTGGATTATTGAGAGGGGGGGTGAATTAGTAATAGAGCAATTTAATAATTTTTAATCATAAAATTCAAGTGTTATATCAATGTAGCATTATCATCCAATAGTTTCAGAGTAAATAAACAATGAACAAATGATCAATCCTACACATACATAGTAAACTAGTGTTTTTACGTGGAAACCCAAAGCAGGAGAAAAACACAGAACATTTTTTCTTATATGTCTTTAAGAATTAAATTCATTGGAAGCACCAACTTCCTTTGTTTTCCACCTGCAACTGGAAGGAGGCTCCAACCCCCTAGTTTCTTAGGCTACAACTTGACGGAAGCTCCAAATCCCCAATTCTCTAGCTACAACCCCCTATGTTCTTTGGCTACAACCGAAAGGTGGCTACAACGACCTGTCCTTACACCGTCTAACTGCCTTGTCATAGACGTAGAATGATGGAACCATTGTCACACTATCACTGTGAGATATACAGCTATAAACATGTACCAATCAACCTACACCAAACAACCTGTGATCAACCTGTACCATAAACAAGTGCATCAACCATGCACCAACCTGTACCTCAAAATGTACCATCAACGAGTGCATCAACCATGCACCAAATATGTACCAATCATGCATCAAATACACATAAACCATGACTCATAAATATGTACCAACATAATCAATTATACCTCGCATGTATGTGCCAACTCATCAACTCCTTGTCTCAACCATGTACCCAACATGTACCTCAACCAAACACCCTCATCAATTTCATCATCCAAATCTGATTTGTAATTGTGTAATAGACCTAGTGTATATGATCACATACTTGCAAACGTTCCTTAACTTTAAAAACAAGAGACTGGAATTTTCATCAAACTTTACTTGCTTCTCACATGACTAATTTTGGATTAGTCAACAACCCTAACTTGAAATAATCATAACTATTTACCTGTGACGAATAAAAATATGAAAATAATACACCATGTTCCTCGGTGTATTTTGTGAAATTCCTTTAGGTTTCACTTCTTAGAACCTCTCACAGAAGGATTTATAGCAAAAATGGCATACCTTATTGAATTTTGGCTTATTTTAGAGAGATAACTTGTAGAGTGTTCACCGCACAAAATATATGTATATGGATTTGAAAATTGTACACAAAATAATACAAAATGTAATCTAACCAATACATTTTGTCTTAATTTTCGATCTGTTATGAAGAATTTGTGACGTTTTTACCCAAAACACCTGTTTTAGACTAGTTTCAAGACTACCCACAAACCCTATTTTCCGCGGAGTGTAACTCCAAAACTACAATGACCCACAAGCTAAATTTTTTATCACAACTACTTGTATATGTTTCCTCAAGGGCCTCCATATTTCATGGTCTAAATCATTCTAGAAAATAATTTATTGCTAAAATGGTGAGATGACCCGTAAATAACATACCTTAAAAAGCATCAACAAAATAATTTATCCTCCCTTCAATTTCGACCTTCTTTACTTCACCTTCCCTCTGAAATTTTCCTTAGATATCCTTTGGTTACCTCATTCACTTGTAGATATTCAATATGCTCAAGTGTAATTAAAATGAGAGACCCTTGCCTCTTATTTATACTTTTATGTATCTTCCTCAAGGGGTTACCTTCTAACCATCTTAAATCACTTTTCTTATTTTAGGGCTAACCCACTTCTAACCACTTGTCCACTTAGTAATTTATCCATTAAATTTATTATTTAAATAATTTCTTTTGTATCCACTTTGAATTATAGTACACTCATCAATTCACTTTATTATTTAAATAATTTCTTCTTTGCAACCACTTTGACTACTTTGACCTTTTGGCGCTTCTAGATGACTCATGAGGGTTTTCCAACTTCACATGGCCATACCTCTCTAAACGTGAGGAGTTATGTGACGTTTCACATACCATCGTAAATTTCATGACATGTACAGTCCATTTAGAATAGTCTTACCTTCAAATATATTAAAACTCATACCATTATGCATCAAACAAACTTGGTTCCATTACCCAAACCTTTGTGCTACCAAAATTCTCTACCGGACTTTCTTCAATGGTTGACATCAATGAAAACCAACCCAAATAATCAACACTAGGATCATGTCCACCTGTGATCATCCATAGGGACGTCCTACTCAATAGATCTCTATCTCACTTAGTATCAAAAGAGAATCATTTAGAGTACCACATCATCTCAACTCTCTACACAGAGGACAAAATACACCCATCACATGGGAACCTTCACCCCTCTCAATGGTACATGTTGTTTCATCTCAAATGACACACCCATCTCATGGGAATCCTCCCCACACAGGTGCACACAACGTTCCATCTCAGTCTTAGAGAGGAACAACACACCCATCTGATGGGAACTCCCAACTCATGGGCTCTCTCACATGCCAACTCATTCAATTTGTGTCCTGGAAGATGTATCATGCAGTTGTAATCATCAACACTTGGTACATGAACTTATTCAACAATTGGCGCTTTACTTCCCAGGTGGACTATCAAGAAAATTGAAGTTGTTGGAGGTGATACAGAAGACATCAAAGAATCAAGGATAATTAGAGGTCCAAATCAAAATGCTAGTGTTCCTCTAATTGCATGTGAGCTAGATACATGTGTTCTCGATACATATGAAGATGCACATGGTTAAAAAAAATGGGAGAATTATATCACTGGTGAGTACCATTCATTAGTGAATAATGACACATGGGATTTAGTTCCTTCACTAGAAGGAAAGAATGTGGTGAAATGTTGATAGGTATACAAGACCACATTTTATTTTGAAGATGTTTTTGAATGACATAAGGCTCATTTGGAAGTTAAGGGATTTTCTCAACAGTAGGGCAATGACTACAGTGATACTTTTTCACTTGTTGCAAATATGAAGTATATTTGACCGGTTCTTTCACTTTATTATCACTTAGGATGGGAGGTACATCAAATGGATGTCAAAAACAATTTCTTACATGTTGATATAATTGAAGAAATATATATGTAGCAAGTCGTAGTTTTGAGAAGGATAACAGTTTTGTGTGCCAATTGAAGAAATCCTAGTATGGTTTGAAACAAGCCCATGGTGCATGGTATGAGAATATTTATCATTTTTTTCAGCTATTTATGTTTCAGATGATGTGAATAAAATATCACTATTTATGTATTGCATGTAAAATATGAAACATTCATTTCCACATTGTATGTGGATGGCTATGTCATTAGTTTAAGTAATGTTAGTTTAATTTTCTATTTGAATAAATGGTTGGCAGATACCTTTGAGATGACTAACCTTGGTCTATTACATTTATTTTTGGACATCCAAGTCTTACAAATGGATGGTGGTATCTTTATTTCTCAACCTAAATATGTGATGAATCTTTTACAAAAGTTCATAGTGAAATATTGTAAACCATGTGCTATGCCTTATCAATCAAGAGTCAAGCTAACCAAGAAGTGTGATTCTTTGAAAGTCGATGCTATACTATGTCAATAACTTGTTAATATCCTTATTTATTTAACTCACAATTGATTTAATATTTCCTTAGTAATTAATGTGGTTTCTTGGTTTATGCAAGATCCACAAGAAAGTCACCTTAAGACACAAAGATAATTGTTTTCTATACCAATGGAACTTAACAGCGTCAGATAAAGTATTATAGAGACATAATGAACCAATTAGCTAGTTACACTGACTTGGATTGGGTTGTAGATGGAGACAATAGGAATTTAAGACTTTTGTTTCAACTTCGCACTAGACCTATTGTCTATTCTTGAAAAAGGTATAAAGTGGTCTCCTTATCGACCAAAAAATAATAATATCATGTTGCAGTGCATGGTATTGTAGAGGCCACATGGAATTGACATCTCATGGGTTAACGTGGATTTCCAATTGAGAGATCGACTATGATGTGTTGTAATAAATAAAGTGTCATATACATTGTAGAAAATCTTCTTGCATAGAGTAAAATGAAGCACCTAGAGCTTCATGCTCACTATTCAAGGTAGTTAGTACAAGAAAATGTTTTGAATCTTGTTTATTATAGGACAAATTATTACGTTTTTTATATATTTATGAATCTCCCCTTAAAATCTAAGTTTGTGAAACTTTGAGCTATGATTGGGCTTCAAGACACTATAATTATGGAGGTGTACATAATTAATTTCACCTCTTGAATCTCTAGAGTGTTTTGATCATATGGGGTGTTGGAACAACATGCTTTGTAGGTTCATCATACCAAGTCTAGATATTTTAGAGACAATAAGTTAACAGTCGATAGTCAACTACGAGGTTGATTAGGTTGTCAACTAAGGATTAGACCAGTAGACTAACCATATATCCCACTAAACAATTGATTGGTTGGGAAATTAGAATCGAACATTCCACTAGGTGCATAGAACAAGGAAAACATTAAGGAGCTCATTATGTTCTCTAACCAATCTATGTGGACCTCATCTTCCCCACTTAAAGGGAGTTGGTTACATCTTAGTACTATATAATATGGTCATATGGGACGATCTATGACATGGTTAATACATTGGGAATGTGATATATATGGAAATATTTTTGTTTCTTACACTTGATTGTACATTCAACTATGCTTAGTTGTGCTTACATGTTGTTATTGTGTCTTTAGACACCATCTCTCTTTTGAAATACTAGCTCTGTAATCTACCTAATCATATGATTATCCAACATATGTTGAACTAAGAAAGCAAATCTTATGCTTATAATTGTTCTTTCTCTTCAATATTGTGAGTTTGGAATTTCCTCGTCCTTTCACAACAAAAGTTGTGTTTAGAAGAAATATTTAATTATTTCAATAACCTATTTTTCTTTCTGAATGTGAAATCTTGTGGGGAGTTTAGCTACATAACACTCTCCCTATCCATTTAGTGAATTAATAGAGAAACATCTACTATCTGACATGATAAAAAGAAATATCACACCTTTATAAAAATGAAAAAAGTTCTCCTTATTTGCCCCACAAGTATTCATCTTGGCATTACTCCTTTTCTTGAAAGAAAAAGTGATCACCAACTTACACTGGTCTTTATATGCTTGAAGAATAAACCATTTTTACAAAAAAAAACTTCAACAAATATTATTGACAAACCATACTTGAAACATAAATATAAAAATATTGCATAGAGTATTCCATAAATTTAAAAAAACATAAAAAATGAATAAACCAACTTTTTAGAATTCTCATCTTTCAAATTGTCATCTATAAATTGTTAATCCTTCCAATATAAAAAAATATATATTTCATAATATTAAGAAAACCTATTTACATAAATACTATAAAATAGAAAATTATCTAATTTGAAAAAATAAATAAAATAACTATGAATAATAATTAATTATATTTTATTTTATAAAAAAAATATAAATAACTATGTATAATAATTAATTATATTTTATTTTTTATAAAATAATATTAAAAGTATCCTTACAATATAAAAAATATATACATTTCATAGTATTAATAAAATCTATTTACATAAATACTATAAAATAGAAATTTAAATTATCTATTTGTAATTTGAAAAAATAAATAAAATAACTATGAATAATAATTAATCATATTTTATTTTTTATAAAATAGTATTAAAAATATGAGTAAAATTATTAATATTTTGAATTTTTTTTACAAAATTTAATAAAAAGGATTAATTAAGTTAAATCCATTTCTCCAATTTTAAAGAAAATATTTTGAGTTTAATTCATAAACACTTAAATTAATTTCAAAAATTAAATAAAATTTAAAAATAAAAAACAAATTATTTATTATACAAGAGTTAGAATTAATATGATATTTTAGAATTATTAAAATTAGAATTAATATGAAGTTTAGAATTAATATGATGTTTTAGAATTTATTAAAATTAGAATTAATATGAAGTTTAGAAATTTTATTCCCATAAGTGTGTCTCCGAAATTAGAAATACACTACTAAGAAAGACCATGGACATACATAGGCTTCATGTAAAAATGCTAAGAAAAATTAATATATGTAAAAATGCTAGAAAAGTGAATATGAAAAATACTAGAATTAGAAATAATATGATTTTTTTGAATTTATTATTCCGATAGGTATATAATGTTTTTATCTTATGTGTCTACGAAATTAGAAATATATTACTAAGACAGACCATGGACATACATAAGCTTAATATAAATGTTTTTACTACATACCCTATTAACTAACTAAGTTCGATCAATTTCGGAATTTTCCAGATGTTTTCCCATCTCCACCAGAAAAGCATTTCTAACGTACTCCATGTCAATTTCTTCTCCTCGGCGAACTATATACGCCCATCATTATGATTATCACATCCCCACTTCTCATAACCCTAACCCAAAAAATATCGGCGGAGAATATGTACAGATGGATAAGGTCTGCATTCTTTGTATACCAAACAGAAACCGGTCTTATTCTTTTATTGTGCTCAAGGAAAAAATCCAGCATGATCTCATGGTCATCTCTGTCATGTACAATATGAGATGAAGAAAAACATATTATGACTGCACCGCATGGCATCTCCATGTCTGATGGAATTGTAAATTCTAATCCATGTCCACGTTTATCCTTTTCCATTCGGTGAAAAGGCCTCAGTACATGGCTCAGTCCGTAACTCAAATCAGTGAAAACTGAATGCGCACTTATTCTGAGTTCTAGTGGAGACGGCAATTTCTGTTTACAAAATATTTATCTCGATATGGTGTTGAAACCAAGTATAGAATATAGATTATAGGTATTAGAAATAAAAGACAAATGATGGCATTTAATAAAACTTACCTGTAACCATTTACATTGCTTTTGAAGGGTTTCATCGATGACAGCACCTGCAACTGCTTCAATAGATGAAGACCTTCTATACGGAATAAACTCATACACCCACTTATGTCAAGAGTTTCCAGGCATATTAAATCTCCCAAATTCGTCACCTTGGATAACTTTTCACAGTTTCTAAGACACAGTGCAGTTACTCTCATAGAAGTAGAAAACCCTGAAATTGTCTCCAATTCGTGGCAATATTTGAGCTTGATTACTGTCAAGGTGGTGGAACAAAATTCAACCCTCACCAGGTTTTTACAAGCGTAGGCTACCAGAGTTTGAAGACTTGAAGAGGAATGCTCTGGAATTCTGAGGCAGTTCTCGACTTTTATTTTGCAGAGTTTCACCTTTTTAAGTTCTTGTGTATTTTGGCAAAGTGAAGTAATGCAACCATCAGCTAGAGATTTACATCCATACAAAGATAAAAACTCTATACTTCTCAAACCATCCAAAATTCCACGATGAATCCGAAGATTGGGAGCATCGTAGATATCCAAGGATACTAATTTTGTAAGGTTTTCGAAACT
>JASDQU010244517.1:27305-43821 GCA_032191745.1 Picea mariana
TTAGGATATTAGTAATATATCCTCAAGTGATGACTAATGATTTAGTTAAGATTTCCTAGCCTAGTCATCATGCATGATTTTAGGATCTAGAGAAAATCTCTCTATGAGGTGGCATCACCCATTGTACTATAAATATGTAACATTGGAGTGAATACATATAGTGTTGGCTAATATGCCTTTTTCGCCATGTTGTTGTTCTTGTTTATATTTTATCATACTTCCTAGGTGGACTATCAAGAAAATTGAAGTTGTTGGAGGTGATACAGAAGACATCAAAGAATCAAGGATAATTAGAAGTCCAAATCAAAAAGATAGTGTTCCTCTAATTTCATGTGAGCTAGATACATGTTTTCTTGATACATATGAAGGTAGACATGGTTAAAAAAAATGGGAGAATGATATCACTGGTGAGTACCATTCATTAGTGAATAATGACACATGGGATTTAGTTCCTTCACTAGAAGGAAAGAATGTGGTGAAATGTTGATAGGTATACAAGACCACATTTTATTTTGAAGATGTTTTTGAATGACATAAGGCTCATTTGGAAGTTAAGGGATTTTCTCAACAATAGGGAAATGACTACAGTGATACTTTTTGGCTTGTTGCAAATATGAAATATATTTGACCAGTTCTTTCACTTTATTATCACTTAGGATGGGAGGTACATCAGATGGATGTCAAAAAAAAAAATCTTACATGTTGATATAATTGAAAAAATATATATGTAGAAAGTCATAGTTTTGAGAAGGATAGAAGTTTTGTGTGCCAATTGAAGAAATCCTAGTATGGTTTGAAACAAGCCCATGGCGCATGGTATGAGAATATTTATCATTTTTTCAGCAATTTCTGTTTCAGATGATGTGAATAAAATATCACTATTTATTTATTGCATGTAAAATATGAAACATTCATTTCCACATTGTATGTGGAAGGCTATGTCATTAGTTTAAGTAATGTTAGTTTAATTTTCTATTTGAATAAATGGTTGGCAAATACCTTTGAGATGACTAACCTTGGTCTATTACATTTATTTTTGGACATCCAAGTCTTACAAATGGATGGTGGTATCTTTATTTCTCGACCTAAATATGTGATGAATCTTTTACAAAAGTCCATAGTGAAATATTGTAAACCATGTGCTATGCCTTATTAGTCAAGAGTCAAGCTAACTAAGAAGTGTGATTCTTTGAAAGTCGATGCTACACTATGTCAATAACTTGTTAATATCCTTATTTATTTAACTCTCAGATGATTTAATATTTCCTTAGTAATTAATGTGGTTTCTTGGTTTATGAAAGATCCAGAAGAAAGTCACCTTAGGACACAAAGATAATTGTTTTCTATACCAATAGAACTTACCAACGTTAGATAATGTATTATAGAGACATAACGAACCAATTAGCTAGTTACACTGACTTGGATTGGATTGTAGATGGAGACAAAAGGAAGTACACTAGACCTATTGTCTATTCTTGAAAAAGGTATAAACTAGTTTCCTTATTGACCAAAAAATAATAATATCATGTTGCAGTGCATGGTATTGTAGAGGCCACATGGAATTGACATCTCATGGGTTAACTTGGATTTCCAATTGAGAGATCGACGATGATGTGTTGTCATATATAAAGTGTGATATACATTATAGAAAATCTTCTTGCATAGAGTAAAATGAAGCACCTGGAGCTTCATGCTCACTATTCAAGGTAGTTAGTACAAGAAAATGTTTTGATCTTGTTTATTATAGGACAAATTATTAGGTTTTTTATATATTTATAAATCTTCTCTTAAAATCTAAGTTTTTGAAACTTTGAGCTATGATTGGGCTTCAAGAAACTGTAATTATGGAGGTGTACAGAAGTAATTTCACCTCTTGAATCTCTAGAGTGTTTTGATCATATGGGGTGTTGGAACAACATGATTTGTAGGTTCATCACACCAAGTCTAGATATTTTAGAGACAATAAGTTAACAGTTGATAGTCAACTACGAGGTTGATTAGGTTGTCAACTAAGGATTAGACCAGTAGACTAACCATATATCCCACTAAACAATTGAATGGTTGGGAAATTAGAATCGAATATTCCACTAGGTGCATAGAACAAGGAAAACGTTAAGGAGCTCATTATGTTCTCTAACCAATCTATGTGGACCTCATCTTCCCCACTTAAAGGGAGTTGGTTACATCTTAGTACTATATAATATGGTCATATGGGATGATATATGACATGGTTAATACATTGGGAATGTGATATATATGGAAATAGTTTGGTTTCTTACACTTGATTGTACATTCAACTATGCTCAGTTATGCTTACATGTTGTGATGGTGTCTTTAGACACCATCTCTCTTTTGAAATACTAGCTCTGTAATCTACCTAATCAAATGATTATCCAACATATGTTGGACTAAGAAAACAAATCTCATGCTTATAATTGTTCTTTCTCTTCAATATTGTGATTTTGGAATTTCCTCGTCCTTTCACAACAAAAGTTGTGTTTAGAAGAAATATTTGATTATTTCAATAACCTATTTTTCTTTCTGAATGTGAAATCTTGTGGGGAGTTTAGCTACATAACACTCTCCCTATCCATTTAGTAAATTAATAGAGAAACATCTACTATTTGACATGACAAAGAGAAGTATCACACCTTTATAAAAATGAAGAAAGTGCTCCTTGTTTGCCCCACAAATATTCATCTTGACATTACTTTTTTTCTTGAAAAAAAAAGTGATCACCAACTTAGACTGATCTTTATATGCTTGAGGAATAAACCATAATATTGCATAGAGTATTCCATAAATTTAGAAAAACATAAAAAATGAATAAACCAATTTTTTTAGAATTCTCATCATTCAAATTGCCATCTATAAATTGTTAATCCTTACAATATAAAAAAATTATAAAAACAAAAATATTGCATAAAGTATTCCATAAATTTAGAAAAACATAAAAAATGAATAAACCAACTTTTTAGAATTATCATCATTCAAATTGCCATCTACAAAATGTTAATCCTTACAATATAAAAAAAATACACATTTCTTAGTATTAAGAAAAGCTATTTACATAAATACTTTAAAATAAAAAATTATCGTTGTAATTTGAAAAAATAAATAAAATAACTATACATAATAATTAATTATATTTTATTTTTTATAAAATAGTATTAAAAATATCTTTACAATATAAAAAACTATACATTTCATAGTATTAATAAAATCTATTTACATAAATACTATAAAATAGAAAATTAAATTATCTATTTGTAATTTGAAAAAATAAATAAAATAACTATAAATAATAATTAATTATATTTTATATTTTATAAAATATTATTAAAAGTATGAGTAAAATTATTAATATTTTGAATTTTTTTTAACAAAATTTAATAAAAAGGATTAATAAAGTTGAATTCATTTCTCCAATTTAAAAAAATATATATTTTAAATTTAATTCATAAACACTCAAATTAATTTCAAAAACTAAATAAAATTTAAAAATAGAAAACAAAATATTTATTATACAAGAATTAGAATTAATATGATGTTTTAGAATTTATTAAAATTAAAATTAATATGAAGTTTAGAATTAATATGATGTTTTAGAATTTATTAAAATTAGAATTAATATGAAGTTTAGAATTTATTATTCCCATAAGTGTTTCTCCGAAATTAGAAATACACTACTAAGAGAGACCATGGACATACATAGGCTTCATGTAAAAATGCTAAGAAAAAATAATATATGTAAAAATGCTAGAAAAGTGAATATGAAAAATACTAGAATTAGAATTAATATGATTTTTTTGAATTTATTATTCCGATAGGTATATAATGTTTTTATCTTATGTGTCTACGAAATTAGAAATATATTACTAAGACAGACCATGGACATACATAGGCTTCATATAAATGTTTTTACTACATACCCTATTAACCAACTAAGTTCGATCAATTTCGGAATTTTCCAGATGTTTCCCCATCTCCACCAGAAAAGCATTTCTAACGTACTCCATGTCAATTTCTTCTCCTCGGCGAACTATATACGCCCATCCTTCTCCCAGCGAAATAGGAACCGCATTCTGTACATCGGGCCTTATGATTATCAGATCCCCACTTCTCATAACCCTAACCCAAAAAATATCAGCAGAGAATATGTACAGATGGATAAGGTCTGCACTCATTGTATACCAAACAGAAACCGGTCTTATTCTTTTATTGTGCTCAAGGAAAAAATCCAGCGTGATCTCATGGTCATCTCTGTCATGTACAATATGAGATGAAGAAAAACATATTATGACTGCACCGCATGGCATCTCCACGTCTGATGGAATTGTAAATTCTAATCCATGTTCACGTTTATCCTTTTCCATTCGGTGAAAAGGCCTCAGTACATGGCTCAGTCCGTAACTCAAATCAATGAAAACTGAATGCGCACTTATTCTGAGTTCTAGTGGAGACGGCAATTTCTGTCTACAAAATATTTATCTTAATATGGTGTTGAAACCAAGTATAGAATATAGATTATAGGTATTAGAAATAAAAGACAAATGATGGCATTTAAGAAAACTTACCTGTAACCATTTACATTGCTTTTGAAGGTTTTCATCGATGACAGAAATATTTAGCACCTGCAACTGCTTCAATAGATGAAGACCTTCTATACGGAATAAACTCATACACCCACTTATGTCAAGAGTTTCCAGGCATATTAAATCTCCCAAATTCGTCACCTTCGATAACTTTTCACAGTTTCTAAGACACTGCAGTTCTCGACTTTCATTTCGCAGAGTTCCACCTTTTTAAGTGCTTGTGTATTTTGGCAAAGTGAAGTAATGCAACCATCAGCTAGAGATTTACATCCATACAAAGATAAAAACTCTAGACTTCTCAAACCATCCAAAATTCCACGATGAATCCGAAGATTGGGAGCATCGTAGATATCCAAGGATACTAATTTTGTAAGGTTTTCGAAACTGGGAGGCAGATTTTCAAGTGCTTTACAGCCCGACAGAATTAGACTCTGGAGATTGTTGAGCTGTCCCACTGAATGAGGTAAACATGAAAGTAGACGACCTTTGATTCTCAATTGTTTTAAGAGTTTAAGTCTCCCAACACTTTCAGTAAAGTTAAGTAGCCCAGGAGATGTAACGTCAAGATTTTCCAAGTGAATTAGGTCACCCAAAGAATCTGGAATTTCCGTTATCTGTGGACATTCCAGTATAAGAACTCTCAAACCCATAAGTTTTCCGAAGTCTTCTGGCAGTTGTTTCAATATCCTACACTGAATGTAGAGCCGTGGAAGGTGCCTCTGAGAAGTAATATTACAAGGCAACAACTGTACTTTATGACAACCTGTGAAATCCATATGTTCAAGGCTTGAAGACATAGCAAGGATGTTGGGTCCGAAATTCAAGTTTTTACATTTTGCAAAGCTTAGGAACTTTATCTGTAACAGTTGGCTGAATGAATCTAGTAAGAGCTTCAACTTTAAGCAAGAGGTTAAATCTAAATGTCTAAAATGTTTGAGTCCTCCAAAGTTATTAGGCAATGATAGAAGTCTGGTGCAGTTAGTCATATCTAGATGTTCCAGGAAATATAGGTCAGAAAATTCTTCAGGAAGAGTAGTAAGAAGTCTACATCGTTTAAGAACTACTTTTTGCAGAAGCCTCATCTCGCCTATGTATTTCGGAACCCTTTGAAGCTGGTTGCAATCTGTTAAGTTGAGCTCACGCAAGTTCAGAGGAAGCTGCATTACAATGATGAGACTTGCTAACAGTTCATACGCAAACCAAAAGAGCAATGAAAATAGATATCTGTGAAAATTAAACTATAATAGAATAGTTTTTAAAATAAGTTATACCTGAGAATAACCCTCATCCCACAACTTGATCAGTCTTCCTCTGGCAAGGTCCAGAACCGCTAATCTTCCCACTGGAATATTTGGAGGCATACATTGATAAGGGAAATCCCACCAACGGAGCCGCAGAAGATTATTCAGTAATTTACTGAAATCACCAGCAAAAGAAGTGCCCTCAAATAAAAGCAATTTCAAATCTTTCATCTGAAATAAAGATTCTGCCCGCCAAGTGATTGGGACTCCCGATTCATTGTTATTAGGTAAATTGGAAGACCCTGAAGCAAAACGGAGCCCTCTCACAGCTTCGGTTCCCTATTTGTGCACACAAGTTATCCGTACATATCAATGGTTATCTGGAGTTGACTGACATAGATATAGCTTATATAAAAATGCTTGATTAGTCTCTCCGAAAATATTTGGGCAGCTGACCTGAGAATCACCAGAAATGGGACAATATTTGATGGGATAATCACTCAAATTTTGGGTTTGTGAGATATTCAGCGATTTCTGTTGAAATTAATAAGTTTGATGAGCAGTCTCTAAACTAATGACCTGCACTCATTTTTCTTAACTTTCCCTCATCTACCATGGAAAGCTGAGGAGCATTTTAAACATATTTTAGCAAGTTAATTAAATAATTTAATAAACACGATTGTAGTGGGTAAAATATTTAATATATTATCATAAAGAGTAGAGTTGTGCTCATCTTTGTATTCTTCTCTAAAGTTTTAGGAGAGAAAGAAGAAAAAAATGTACAATAATGCTGATTGTAATAGAATATTGTTAGAAATATAAATCTGTGTTATTTGCATATATTATAATTTCAAAAGACTTTGTTTTTTTATGATCTGTTTTACTCTATTATCAGCGCATATTTTGTTTCCTTCCTACATATGAGAGGAGGTTTTAGGAGGGCTTTGGTGTTTGTCTTTGTGGTTCTTTGAGATGATTCAATACACTTATTCAACTTGAGAAGAAAATATTAAAAGAGAATAGGAAGGATATCAAGAATCTCTATTTTATACAAAGGGTGATGGGAGACTCCATTTTCTCAAGGATAGTAGTAGCTACAAAATCCAATCAAATATGGGAGACTTTACAAAACACATACCAAGGTGGAAACAAGGTAATATTGTCAAGTTACAATTTTTAAGAAAAGATATTGAAAATTTGCAAATGAGAAGTTTGTGTTAGTAAATGATTTCCTTAGTAGCACTATGAGCTTGGTTAATAAAATTAAAATTAATGTGGACACTCTTGAGGATCAAAGAATCATAGAAAAGACCTTAAAACGTCTTCCTCCTAGATTTGAACCTATTGTTTTAGCAATAGAAGACTTCAAGGATTTAACTCAAATGTGTCCTGATGAGCTAATGGGTTCCTTGGAAATCCATGAACAAAGACTCAATAGATCAAACACCACCTCTTATAAGCAGGCTTTTATATCTCAAGTTTTAGTCAAAGGTAGAGATAGATCATCCAACAATATAGGTGTTGCTAGAGGTGGTAGAAGTGGAAGCTTCAACAATATCCATCAAGGAGGATGAAGTAGAAGGAAAATATGTTTATCATTTGCAATTTAGCATAAGAAAGTAATAAGGATGTTTGGTACTTAGATAGTGGTTGTAGAAACCACATGAGTGAAAACAAAGAAATGTTTTCTAGCATGGATGAATCAGTGAAATCTAATGTGAGAATGATAAATAACAACAAAATACTTGTGAGGGTAAAGGCTCTATCTCCATTTGCACCAAGTAAGGTGACAATAAACTAATCCAAGATGTATATTGTGTCCCTTGATTAAAATATAATCTCATTAGTATTGGACAATTAGTCCAAAAGGGATATAGGATTATGTTTGGGAGTTGAAGAATGCATTATTTTAAAAAAATGACACTAATAGTCAGATTGTAGTAGTCAAGATGATAAACACAATAATGTTTCCTTTAATCACGAAGAAATTTCTTTTAGCTACATTCAAAATTGATCTACAATAGACCAATCTAGGTTGTGGCATCTAAGATATGGTCACTTGAGCTTCAATAAGTTAATTTTTTTGTATAAAAATAAAACAGTAAGAGGATTTCCTTTGATTTAACAACCTACTAAAATATGTGAGGCATCCGTTTTGGAAAAAGAATGTATAAATATTATTCCCTCTTGTAAATTGTGGAGAGCGAGAGATCAACTTGAGTTGATTCATTCAAATCTTTGTGGTCCTATACAAACCCCCTCTTTTGGCAAGACTCTGTATTTATAACATTTCATAGATGATTTCAGTAGAAAAACATGGGTCTATTTCTTAAAGAATAAACCTGAGGCCTTTGGGATCCTCAAGCAATTCAAGGCCGGAGCTAAAAAACAAAGTGGATGGAGGAGAGATACATATCAAATGAGTTTCTAAACTTTCACAAAGAAAATCGAATCAACAAGTAGCTTAGTGCAAGGTGTACACCATAGTAGAATGTTGTGGAATAAAAGAAAAATAAAGTCATTCAGGAAATGGATAGGAGCATGATAAAGGTTAAAGGATTGTTAAAAGAAATCTAGGGTGAATCTAGGGCTGACCTTCATAACCTTCTAAGTCATCAAAAGTATAGTGATCTTGGAATGTTTCTTCTATTGTTTTTCAAGCATTGAAATAACATTGTATAAAAGTCCAATTAATATCTTACCTTTATTAATGTCTGATAGACCAATATTGATCTTAGTGGACGTTAACCATCACCATCATCATCAATAGATACTATGATTTATTTTTTGAATAGATCTCCCACAAAAAGTGTTTGTAACATGATTCTACAAGAGTTATGGAGCAGGAAAAATCCCAATGTTGAACAATTAATATTTTTTGGTTGTGTTTTATATGCACATATACCTAAGAAAAGAAGGAAGAAATGGGATGATAGAGGAGAAAAACACATATTTATTAGATATAGTAAGTAGTCAAAGACATACAAACTATAAAATCCTAACACAAAGGAGTGGACAATCAACAAAGATGTGATATTTGTTGAATATGAAGCATGGAATGATCAGCATGGAGAAACACAAGGTCTTGGCATAGAAATACTTCATATGGAGTTATCAAATGGTATACAAGGTATCACCACATCAATACCTCAAAAAATTGGAATTCGACATGGAGCACAAGGTGTGCTCAAGTGACACCTCCTTCCACAATATCCCACGTTGTTCTTTGGACGACTTCTCCATATGGTATTCCTAGAGAAAAAGGAAGATGTAATGTTCCAGATATAAAATAGTATGCAGAACATAAATAATTAGCTAGAAATGGAACATAAACAATGATATAACCATACCAACACCACAATAATACCAAGATAATACCAAAATAACACCAGAAAGAGCACTTTGATTAATGAGAGCAATGTTCACTTGCCTCTTCGAGGGGACAACCTCTAGCAGAGAAGATCTCTATTACAATAATATCAAAGACAATACTTATCATACCCTCGACTCCTATTATACTAAATATGTCTATCAAAACAACAATCTAGAGGAAGATCCTTCTAGAAGCGAAAGCTTGCATTAGGTCTTCTTACATTTGACTTATTCTTCCTTAATGCTAGGCCTTATTCATATTGACCTTTATTACATGGAAATATATTATTCTACCTACGTGAGGGGTTAGGTCCCTAACATGTCCTCCCCCTTAAAAACAACCTTGTCCTCAAGGCTTGATATGAGTAAATTGCTGCAGAATGGTAGTTGGTTCCCAAGTGGCATCTGCTAGAATTGTATCTTTCCATTGGACTAACACTTCCTTGATGGTTCGTTGATGCAAACGATGTTCACGATGGTCCAAAAATATTTGTGGTTTTATCCAAATGGATCCTTCTTTGTCCAACTCAATAAGGTTGGTTTGAGTTTGGCACTTAGTTCCAATCACCTTCTTTAACCAAGAAACATGAAAACCAAGATGGATCTTAGAATGAATCAGAAAAGCTAAATGATAGGCCACTTGTCCCACATGCTTGAGAGCAGTATAAGGACCATAAAATTTGGGTGCCAGTTTCTGACAATGGTTATCCTTGAGGGAATTTTTCTTGTAAGGTTGTAGTTGAAGAAACAACTGATCTCCTTCTGCAAATTGACATTCAAAGCGATCTTGATCTACTTGTTTCTTCATGAGATTCTAGGCCATGACCAAATTCTCTTTGAGGGTATGGAGAATAGCCTTTCAAACTGTAAGTGTTTGGTCAACCACCTAGAGCTTCGAGACACTTGGAAAGTAAGAGAGAATTGAAGGTGGTTTTTTCCATATACCGCTTCAAAAGGAGTCATGTCAGTAGTTGTATGTTAAGAAGTGTTGTACCACCATTTAGATAGTGGTAACCATTGAGCCCACTGATTTTGAATTTTCGATGAAAAACAACTCAAATATGTTTCCAAACACTTGTTGACAACTTCAGTTTGACCATCAGTCTCAGGATAATATCTTGTGTTGAGATGCAATTGGGTTCCTTGTAGCTTGAAAAATTCTTGCCAAAAATTGCTGGTGAAAGTTGGGTCATGATCAGAAACAATAGAATGAGGCATGTCATAAAGCTTGAAGACTTGATCCATGAAAAGTTGAGCCACAGTGGAGGTTGTAAATGGGTGTTGAAGAGCATAGAAATGAGAATACTTGGAAAGAATATAAACTACCACCATGATGACTGATTTATTACCTGATTTAGGTAAGCCTACAATAAAATCCATAGAGATATCCCACCAAATAGCAGGGGGAATCGGAAGCGGTTGTAGTGTGCCAGGATATTTGATTGTTTCTCCCTTTTTACGTTGACAAGCATCACATTCAGCCACAAAATTGTGAACGTATTGTTTCATACCATCCCATAAAAAAGAACGTTTGACCCAGTCATAGATTTTGGTAAACCCAGAGTGCCCAGCGGTGGGTGTAGCATGAAGCTCAGAAAGTACCGTGGATTTAAGTTTTGATTGTTTACTTAAATACAAAAGGCCTTTGTATCAAAGCTCATGATTGATCCCAGTGTACCCTGGGGAGACTGCAGAATTGGCCTGTAATTGTTGTATCGGATGTGAAATTTTGGGATCCTGTAGCCATTCCTGGTGATCAACTTGGAGCCAATCTAGGAAAATGAAGGAGAGAGAAAAAAGGGACCCTTAATATTCATATTTTCTGGAAAGTACATCAGCAACCACATTGTATTTTCCTTTCTTGTAAATGATCTCATAATCATATCCAAAGAGCTTAGTCACCCATTATAGTTTCTCAGGGGAGGAAAGGTTTTGTTCCAGAAAAAACTTGAGGCTTTGATGATCTTTCTTGATTTGGAATCGTTTTCCCAATAAATAAGAGCGCCAAAGATCCATGGCATGAATAATATCCATCATTTCCTTTTCATAGATTGATTTTCCCAAATGTCGCTCTGACAGTTACTTGCTAGTAAAGGCCAAAGGCTGACCCTCTTGCATAAGGATTGCACCAATTCCTTTCCCGGAAGCAGCACATTCCAGGAAAAAGGTCTTTGTGAAATCAGGAAGGGCTGGGACTAGAGTGGTGCACATGGCCATCTCCAAGCTTTGAAAATCCTAAGCAGCTATTGGAGTCCAAGTGAAATAATTATTTTTAAGGAGAACAGTGAGAGGTGCTGCAATTTTTCCATAATTCTTAACAAACTTGCGATAATAACCAGTTAAACCCAGAAATCCACGCAAGATTTTGAGATTCTTTGGGTGAGGCCAATCTTGCATAGATTCAATCTTTTTAGGATCCACCTGGACACTGGCCATGCCAGCAAGATGACCCAAGTATTTGAATTTCGAGGCACCAAAAACACATTTAGATTGTTTGAGGAAAAGTTGGTGCTAAGAAACTAGTTGGAGAAATAAATACACATGAGCAATATGGGATGTCCAGGTTTTACTATAGATGAGGATATCATCAAAGAAAACTAAGACAAAATGACAGAGAAAAGGATGGAAGACATGATTCATGAGGATTTGGAAAGTGGAGGGAGAATTACACAAGCCAAAGGGCATGACCAAAAACTCATAGTGTCCCTCATGAGTTCTAAATGTAGTCTTAGGAATGTCTACCTCATTCATACAGATATGGTGGTAGCCATAACGAAGATCAATTTTAGTAAAGAATTGGGCACCACTCAATTCATTCAAGAGGTCGTCAATGACAAGAATGGAAAATTTGTCCCTAATGGTGAGTTTTTTTAGGGCACAGAAGTCAGGACACATGCACCAAGAACCTTATTTATTAAGGACCATGAACATAGGAGAAGAGTAGGGGTTCGTACTAGGGTGGATAACACCTACGGTGAACAATTCTTGAACAATTTTCTCAATTTCAATTTTTTGGGAAATGGATGACGATAGGGACGAATATTGGGAGGAAGGATTCCTGGTACAAGGGGAATGGAATGATCATGAACACCATGGTAAGGAGGGTGTCCCTTGGGAGTGGAAAAAACCACTTGATATTTAGAAAGGATGGATTGGAGGTCCAACAACACAGAGAGTGTCTAAGTGGCTTGTATGGCATGGAGTTGGGAAATAATGCCAGAATGACCTTTTTTTTAGTAGCTTTTTCATGCGATGGGAACTGATGATCTCTAGGGAACTGGTGGTGGTTCCTTGGAACTTATATTGTTGGCCCTCCTAGTCGAATTGCATGGTCAATTCTTTAAAGTCCATGAGAATGGGACCCAAAGTCCTGAGCCATTTTGCACCCAACACAATGTCACAATTGCCCATGTCGATAGAAAACATATGAAATTTCATGTGGTACTCACCAATTTGGAGACACACATTTTCACAACGCCCTCCACATTTTATGGACCCGCCATTGGAAATCATGATTTGAAAATTATTGACGACACAAATATAGAAATTAGTTTCTTGGGCAATGTGGCGATGAATAAAATTATGTGTTCTTCCACTATCAATAAGAATGACGACCTTCCTATTCTTAATGTAACCAATTAGCTTGAGGGTTTGGGGAGGAGAGAAGCCAGTGAGATCATTTAGGGAAATGACCGGTTCTACTTTCGGGAGGGTCTGAGGGAGGGGTCATGTTAGGGGGTTCAGGTGACACAGACACAAGGGGAGCCTCAACATCATCTTCCGAAACATCCTCCGATATGGCCATAAAAATATTTCATTCCTTACATTTGTGCCCAGGAAAATATTTGTCATCACAATTATAACAAAGGCCTTTGCATTGGCGTTCAACCATTTCATCCCTGGTTAATTTCTAGATCTTTAGTGGAGTATAAGGAGGAGTGGGAGTGACTGGTTTAGTGTGAGGAATAAAGGACAGTTTTCGATTTTGATAAGAGACAACCAATTTTTCTTTCTTAGATATTTTAGTAGCATCCACCCAACTCTGAGGTCGAGCCATGAGGACATGGGAATGAATCTCATCCTTGAGGCCACTGATAAAAAATTCTCGGAAAAAAGCATCAGATATGCCCTCTGTACGAAAATCCAATCTCTCAAAAGTGGCTATAAAGTCTTTCATTGTGCCATATTGTTTCAACTTGGTCAAACAACCTACATGGATGGTGTCCGTGTCAAAGCATTCATAAAGATCTGCCACAAAGTGTGTCCAAGCCACATACATTTGGCGAGCATTTTTTATCCATTGCCACCATTGCCAACATTCTTGATCTAGATGGAGAACACCATACTGAAGGTTGGCCAACTCATCCTTAATTCCATACAAAGAGAAATAATGTTCCATTTGAGTTACCCATCCTATGGGATTCGAACCATCAAATTTGGTCACATCCACACACGGAAGGCGTAGGTCACGCTGAAAGTGATGGGGCTGAAAATTCTAGGAATGGGAGGAAGCTTCACCTTATGTTTCCAAAGGTGGGTCAGATGAGGGAAGATCTGCAGGGATATGCAGCTTGGAAAAGATCATCATAGTGACAGATTCAAGCTAGGTAGGAAGGTCTTGTTTGAGGTCTTCTATTTTGGTGTTGATGGAGGAATGCATGTTTTTATTGATGGTGGAAATATTGGCACTAATTTGTCTCACTTCTTGTTGGGTTTCTGTGAAATTAGAGTGGAAGGCATTGAAGCGAGCTTCCAAGTCTTAGCTACGGGTGTGGGCCATGATGAAGAGAGAACACGAAACGGGTGGAACCACACATAAAATGGGTTATGGGTGAAGTGTATAACAACAATGATGGCGACGAGTTGAATCTAATGGGGTAAAGCCGAAATAAGGGTGTTGGAAGGGGGTTGGGTCCACGAGAAAACAATTTTGCTGAAAAATGATAGGTACAATTGCGATAAGGGAGAAGAGAGAAATCCAATGAGATAGGTCTCAAATAATGGTTCCATCATGATCTATACTTTTTTTTACTCCTGCAGAGTTATACTCTGATCTGAAGAATATTGCACTGATGAAATGCCCAAATGCTTAACAGGAAGAAATGTGTATTAATTTCGCAATACGAATGCAGGAGACACCATTGCATGGCAATAAATCTTGTCTGTTTTAATTTTGTTTCCATTCGAAGGGTTAGGGTATTCAAGGGACCGTTCTACATACAAGGGTTTTCCTTGTGCTATATCTATCTGATATACGTGCAGGGTCCAACAGTAGTACTCAATCCAATATCTCAGGGCACCAACTAAGAAGGCTAGACTATTCCCTTAGTCGTACTACCAAACTACCCAAGTACTATAGAATATATTCCCGAGCATTGTTCTGTGTGGCACTATAACAGTCAGGAGGCCGATCATTTTATCTATGGAGGGCTTCAGAAGATATAGGTTGATCGGTATATAGATGTTGTCTGATGCGCTACCACTCGAAGGGGTACCAACATGGGTTACAAGGGTGGCCAACAAATGTGTTCTTAAGTACCACTTGTATTTCTTGCATGTATGAATCCCCGACCGCAGGTTTATGCATGTAACAAAAAATCTTTGTATCTTAAAGACGTTGTAATATGTCTCTACCCTGAAAAAAAATTAACCCACAATTTTCTGCTGAGGAAGGTGCTCTGATATCACTTGTAATATTCTAGATATAAATAGTATGCATAACACAAATAATTATCTAGAAATGGTAGATAAACAATGATATAACCATAACAACACCACAATAATACTAAGATAATACCATAATAACACGAGAAATAGCCCTTTGATTATTTAGAGCAATGTTCACTTGCCTCTTCGAGGGGGCAACCTCCAGTAGAGAATAGCTTTATTACAATAATATCCAAGACAAAACATCTAATACCCTCAACTCCTATTTATACTAAATATGTCTATCAAAAGAACAATCTATTGGTGGATCCTTCTAGAAGCGGAAGTTTCTATTAGGTCTTCTTACATTTGACTTATTCTTCCTTATTGCTAGGCCTTATTAATATTGACCTTTATTACATGGAAATATATTATTCTACCTACATGAGGGGTTAGGTCCCTAACAGAAGAAATGATCCATCATTCTCAATGTATCATGGAAATGATATCTCAAGGAAACCAAGAAGCTTGAAGAAGATATATGAGATATCTATGTATGTAGATGATAATGAGTCGATAAATTTTCTTTATTTTCTAAATCGTATCCTATTTACTTTGAGGATTCCATAAAAGAAATAAAATAATGTGATGTTATAAATGAAAAAATGAAGGAATAACATGGGAGCTAGTAAGAAAGAAAATGGTGTGATGTCATGGATGAAGAAATGCAAGCAATTGAGATAAATGAAAAGTGGGAGCTAGTAAACCTTCCAACATGAAAATAAGTTATTGATGTGAAGTGGGTTTATAAAACCAAGAATAATGCACAGAAGGAATAATTGAAAGACACAAAGTATTTTTTGTGAATAAATGGTATAAACAATGGCATGAGAGAGATTAAAGAAACCTTTGCTCATGTAGTAAGGATGGAAATAGTAAGAGTTGTCTTGCTAATAAAAATTCAACATAAATGGAAAGTGCATCATATGGATTATTAAGGGAAGAAGTATATTGAAATGCCCCCATGTTTTGGGATTACAATACTTTGAGAAGAAAGTGTACAAGTTAAAGAAAGCATTGTATTGGCTCAACCAAGTGCATAGGCTTGGCATAGCCACAATTACTCATACTTGTTGAGCAATGCATTTAGTAAAAGAAACAACAATCCAACACTTTACATCAAAATCAATGATCAAGGTGATATTCTAATTATTTTCTTATATATAGATGATCTAATTTTTATACAAAATATCAATATGTTCATAGTAGAATTCGGAATAATAATGAAGAAAGAATTTGAAATTCGGGATGTGGGCTTATTGGGATACTTTCTTGGTATTGAGGTGAAACAAACAAATGAAGGTATTTTTATATCTCAAGCCAAGTATGCACGAGATATATTGAAAAGATTTAAGATGTTGAAACGTGACAAGTACCAACACCAACAACAATAGTTATAAAATTAAGTAAAAATGATTGCAATAGAAATATGAATCCAATATTTTATAAAAGTTTAGACAAAATTCTTAGATATCTAACAACATGAGTACCTAATATCATGTATGCAATTAGTATAATCTCTAAACTCATGGAAACTCCAAAAGAAATGCACCAACAACCAAGGAAGAGAATTTTAAAACATGTGAATGGAACCAAAAGCCA
>JASDQU010244517.1:57556-68911 GCA_032191745.1 Picea mariana
TCTCTCTCACTTAATTCTTTGACATCATGTAAGAAGCTAGTGGCTCTGAAACCAGAGCGGATTTGATTGTATGTAGCTTTGGCAAGAGTGGTTTTTCCCACACCTCCCATGCCTACAACTCCTACCACGGTGACTTTATTTCCGTCTGGGTTTGATTCCAATAATGCCTCAAGTTGCTCTACCCTCTCGCTCAGGCCAACTGGGAATCTGGCTACTTCTAATGGTAACTTATTCACCTCCTTTAGAACATCTTGCACTACTTTCTTCAACAGCTTACCTTCTTGACTGCACTCCAGAATATCATGTTAGATCAGTTATTTTGATATGCTGAAATTTAAACTGCAACAAAAAGAACATTATATACAAAACTATTAAGACTAGAAACAACCACCTCAAAATACCGGAGTCTTTTTGGTTTGCCTTTTTATTTTAAGAGCAATGTTTCCAGTTTGAAGAAAATATTTTCACAATATACGAGAAAATTGATCTAATGGCTTATTCTGATAATGTGAAAAATATGTTTTTAAATTAGTTGTGCATGAGGTTGATTAAACGTGATTGAAAATTGAAACAATGCACGAGAGTTGATCCAATATAGCAATTTCAGCATAAGTAGAGTATATTTTCACATAGAAAAAACCTGATGCAATACATAGAAAATCCTTTGTTTCAAATAATAATATGCTTAACTGCGATAGTTTGTATGGTTTGTATGTTTGTAGTAATTTTTTTCACTTGAAAAAAACAGTTTTACTGTTATTCTTATTAGAATCAAATGAAACTTTCAGTGACAAGAAGTGTGTCTTCCATGAAGTAGAAATGTTCTTTGTTCCTTCTACAAATTTTACCTGTGGATACATAAAGTCACTTAAAGTCGCATATACTTAGTTGTGCATAACATTTATGGTCTCAAAACCATTCTTTAAAAAACTGATCTGCTCCTTTCAGTGTCTACAATAAATAAGATCCAAGTTGGATTTTTCATTTATCTAGTCAATGGTGACCTTGGAATCACCTGCCACCATTAGATTTTTAATAGAGAGATGTGTGGCAAGTAAAAGGATTCCCCATAGTCCCCTCATCTCGGCTTTCATATTGTTTCCTGTACCTCCAGCTAAATGTGCTTTGACAGTGTGTCTAGATGAGATTTTGAGATAAATTCCTATGCCACACTTATTTTCTGCAGTTGCACCTTCAAAGAAGCCAATTGGATTGTCATTAAAAGAAGTTGGGTTTAGTAAAACCTCCAATTTATCTTCTTCTACCTTGGTTGAGTGTTCTTTTATGGATAGAAGAATTTTTTTATGTATCTATGGATCAAGTCTGTTCCAGTTATCAAAAAAAAAATTGTTCTTGAATTTCCAAATGCCCCACATAATCATAAAAGGAACGTGTCTTAAATTTGGGAGTTTGAAGAACCAGAGTTTCAAGTTTTCTTCAATGGTGGAGCTCTTCCACTCGCTATCGATCCTCAGTGTTGTAAGAACATCTACCTAGATGAGTTGTGTGAATTTGCAATCTACAAAAATATGTGTGACAGAATCTTTGTCTTTTAAACAAAGTGCACAAACTAAGAGGCCAATGCCACCTCTTTTCTGATAGTTAATGCCAGTGAGGATGCAGTCCTTTACGCAAAGCCACATGAAGAAAATCATTTTGACTGGAATCTTCACAAACCAAATTGCTTTGTACCACCACTTCTTTCCAGCTAGATTATTTGCAAAACGAATGGACTGATATGCTAGTCTAGCAGTAACCTTACCTGTCGCTCAATTCCAAGACCGAATGAGTTTGTCATTTTCTGGTTTAAGAAAGATGTCGTTGCTTCTCAGGTTTATAACAAAATTGTCCCATTCTACACCAAGAGAGTCGGTTAGACCTAGCTATAGGGAGTTCTTCCACTACTAGCATGTTCCAGATGAGTTGGTCGATGTAGCTTGTGCTAACGTATAGATGTGGTGGTAGCTTAGGATCTGCAGGAGCGGCGTAGAAATTTGAAAGAAATCATTGCAACCAATGAAGGGGTCACATCCAAGGAAATTGCGTTGACTTGTCCCTATCTCCCAGGCCAACCACCATTTAATGATTGGTAGGGAGTGCATCAAATTTTACTAGATAATTGATGATCTTTGCATGGAATGAACATCATTATGCAGCCAAGAGGCAGTATCAATTCCTTTTAAATATTTATTTTGAAGAATTGTATTCCAGAGGCTTGCTTCAAAAAGACCTCTCCAGCAGCATTGGTGGCAAGTGACTGAGCGAACCAAGGCAGGTGTTTAATGCCCCATCCTCCAAACTGTTTTGGCTTTGCTAGATTTTTCCATTTAGTGAGGTGGAAACCCGGGCCTTTCTTTCCTCCTTTCCATATGAATCTAGTGATCATAAGCTGGATGCGTTGGAGCACAGAAGACGGTGCTTTCTCCAAGCTGAGCTAATAAACTGGTATGCTTTGTAAAACTGAAGTTTCCAAGGTAAGTCTACCTCCTAAGGAAAGCCAGCGATAGGTCCAATTCTCGATCTTCTTATCAATCTTCTTGATTAACCACATCCAATCGCTTACTCTGTAATTATTTGGTTTGAGAGAAAAACAAAGGTACTTCATCCCTTGATCAAGGGTTTCAATCTTAATATTGAAATCTGAAAGAAGGTAGCACCTTAGAATTGGATCAATGTTCTGAACAATAAAAACAAATTTGTGGCAGTTGATGGTCATCCCTGTTGCAGCACAAAAATTAAATAGAATGGCTTTTAATGTCTTCTAGTATTCTAGTTTTCTGGAGCCCAAGATGAGGACATCATTTACGAACAGAAGGTGAGAGATATAAGTACTTACAACAACTTTAATTCCTTGAAAAGTTCCTATCTCCATGGCTTGTGTCATCATTCTGCTGAGAGATTCAATAACAAGCAAGAAAATCAAGGATGATAGTGGGCATCCCTGACGAAGACCCCGGTGGCATTTAAAGAAATCTGTAGGAACTCCATTCACAAGTACAGCCGTGTTGACCAAGGTAATGTAGCCCATGATCCATTTAGTGACATTCCAATCAAGTCCAATCTGGTCAAGTAGTAAATGGAGGAATTGTTAGCTGACACTGTCGTAAGATCTTTTAAATCAAGCTTTAAGATGACAGAGTGTTGTTTTCTCATCTTATCCGAGTGGAGACATTCTTGTGTGATGCCCATAGCGTCAAAGATCAACCTATCTTTCAAGAAGCCAAATTGTTCATTGGAGATACAGTTGGCTAGTATATCTTTGATACGGGAGGCAATAATATTAGAAATAACTTTGTAGGCGAAATTGCACAATGCAATGGGCCTGAAGTCATTATAACTGGCCGTCTTACAGACTTTAGGAATAAGAGTGCAGAATGTTTCATTTAAATCTCTAGGGATATATCCAGTGAGGCGAGATTCTTCCACAGCTTTAAGTAAATCCATACCCATAATCTCAAAGAAGCTTTGAAAAGGTTTCTGAGTCCATCCATCTGGACAAGGACTTTTGTCTTTGGGCATAATGTCAATAGTGTCTTTTAGCTTTGTGAGTGTAACAGGTTTACCTATTGTCACATTGTCTGAATCCTAGAAGAAGCGTGGGACCGTCTTCAGAACATCAAGCTGTATATCAATGTTTTTTGAATCGATGGCAGTGTACTGTGATCTAAAATGATTGAAGGTCAGCTTGCGTAACTCAGAATCGGAGGAAAATGAGTTCCCTTCTGCATCATCCAAATCCCAAATAGTATTTTGGCTGCGTCTTTGAGTTGCATACTTATGAAAAAATCTAGTGTTCTTATCGCCTTTTTCAATCTAGGTCACTCGGCTTCGGAGTCTCCAAGTGGCTTCATCAAGCGATAAAATCTCATTCTTCTTTCATGTTAGATTTTGAAGTGTAATCAAGTCCTTTGCATCAAAAATATGGGAAGGATTGCTCGCAAAAAGTGCATAATTTTTTTGTTCTATGTGAACCAGGTCTACGTTCATTTTTTGTTTCTTTTTGATATGCCAATTACTGATAGTCTGCTTCAGAAATTTGAGTTTTTCACATAGGAGAAGGGTAGAAGATGTACCAGACCACTCCTGTAAGTCTACCCAGGTAGAGTGAACAAGAGAGATAAAATTGGGATTTGCGATCCAAGAGAAATTGAATTTAAAAGCTCTCGCCGATGACTGAGGGGGTCCATCGATTTGTAAACATATCGGTTGGTGATACAAGATCGATGAGAATTCAACCCACAATCAGATTTGTTGGTGACCGTCAACCAGCTTGGAGTCTAATAGAAAAAAGTCCAGTCTTTTGGAGATGCCATTATAACTGAATCTATCATTTCGCTAGGTAGGAGTATTGACTAAAGGTTGAAGATCAATAAGTCTGGATCTGTGGAGGAGATTATAAAAAAAAAATAGCCAGTGGGTCAGTCTTAGCTGTTGTGCCCCATACTTCATTTGCAGACAGGGTAAAGTTGAGATCACCCCCGATAATGAGAATGTCTTCGTGAAGAAGACCCGAATCAAAAAGTGCTTTCTAGAAGGGCTCACGTTCTTTGTAGGGTGCATAACAGTTGAGAAGTTTGAAAGTGGATTTAGAGAATTTAACCCTGCCATCCAATAAAATCCTTGCAGTTGTGCCAAAATATACAAATTTAGCCACATCAAGATTCCATCTGGTGAGAAGGCCTCCAGAGCGGCCTAGAGAGTCTAAGGAAACAACAGACCATCGAGGAAGACATTGTAAAAAGAGTTATTTTTCCTTGTCGGCGTGAACCAGTGTTTCTTGGAGAAAGACTATGTCCAACTTGATCTTCAAAAATAATCTTTTAAGGGAAGCTAGCTTAGTGGGGCTTCCAAACCCATGGAGGTTTAGTGAAAAGAGGATCATTAAGAAACGTTTTTGGACAACATGGATGCTCTAAGGGCCGCAGGTGGGTGATAGATAGAATCAAGAGAAGTGAAAGTGGCTAGTAAAGGGGAAGGCTCAGTAATAGTAAATCCAACAAGACCACCATCTACTAAGCCTGGAGGTTTTTTAGGCAGTCTGGAACGGGTTTTCATTATGGTAACACTGGATCAATCAGGGGGGGATGGAGGAGGAGTGCGTGACAGTGAGGGGGGAGGGGGAAAGAGGTGTGAGTGTGAGAGTAGAATTGGGTTGTATCTTGAGAGAAGGGTCTTTAGGAGAGTGGGAGGGGTTGTGTGGGGGAGACTGTCGAGAGGATAGATGGAAGGGTATGGGGGGAAGGATCAATAGTGTGGAAAAGAGCAGGAAAGGGAGCAAGTTTCTCATTGGATTTAAGTGGATCATGAAAGGGGCGGGTAGAGACATCGGGGGGTGAAATCTCTTTGAGGGGAGCAGGTTTTGTAGAGGTGGCATCTAGCTTATCGAGGAGTAGTCTCCAAAAATCTTCGAAAATGTCAAGAACCTAGGCTTCATTATTCTTTAAGTACAAAATCTCATCATCTGTGATTTTTAAAAAGAAGGACGGGAAGAAGTCCCGCATCATACCAAGGAATGAATCATGGTCCAAGGACCGTTGGAGAGTAGGTCCAGTTTGGTTCGATAAGGAGTTGGAGTTTGAAATCTTTGTGGAAGGATAGCTATTCCTCAGGTGCCCAGTCTGCCAGTGAAGGTGACATCGAAAGGGTTCCCTCCAGTAGTCAATAGGTTGTCTGAAGGTGTGATCTCCAATGTTGACTTCAATGGAATCCAGGAGTCCAAGTTCAAGGTTGATTTTAGCTAAGACCCAAGCTACCCTTTTATTTGACCAGTTTAGTGAGCGGGGGTCAAAATAAATAAACCTCCCAACAGTGTTAGCAACCGCCTCCAGGATTGGTAAAGACCAAATCTCGATCGGGAAATCAGGCAATATCAACCATAAGTTCATTTTGTTAAAAGTATTGGTAAAGGGATGGAAACCAGGTGCCCAATGTTTTAGCATGAGGACTCCTCTTTCTAGTATCCATGGAGAATCTAGAATCAGTTGCATATCTTCTTCAGACAGGAAGTGGAATATGTACCAATGGTTTGAGAGGAGGCTGACCCTCGAGAAGTAAACAAGGATTGGTTTCCAAAAGTCATGTAACCACAGAGTGAGGCGGGCTTTGTGCATCTTCAAGTGGTATAATTTTCCGACAAGTGCACGCTTAGATAGACTAGCGACCCTGTCCATGGCAATATCCTTCCCAAGAGTACCGGCCGGGAGGGGTTGCCTCACCTTCAAGGTCTTTTGTTTACGGTTAGAGTGGGCTTTGGCTCCAACATATTTGTTATGACCAGCACCTTTGAGTGGAAGAGATGAACAGGAGGGGCAAGGGGAGAACGAGCCTGTAGTAGTGTCCAGGTGTGGAACATGGGGAGATGGGTGGAGAGGAAATTTGTTGCGGGGGTTATAATAAGGGGGGCAGTGCAGGGGAAGGGAGGGAGGCGTCGGGAGAAGGTTGTCTGAAACGTCATGGGAAACAGACTTTTCAGCACAAAGGAGGTGTGGATCCAAGGGGGGGTGTGGGAGACTGCAGAGGGGAGGACTGTAAAGGGCTTGTTGACGTTGAGGGTTTAACCGAAGGTTGTCGTAGGAAGTCATATAGTAGTTTATAGGTTTCATCGCTTTGGAATAGATTGTCTTGTGCCCAAATGTCATCATCCTCTGCCCATGATAGGTCAATCTTGTCAGCCATGGAAAGGCTACTTGCCTGAGGGGATCCACACAGACATGAGGGTAAGGAATGGTAAAGAACTGGGCAAGGGACGTGGGGGAAAGCTTCAATAGTCCATAGATCTACTACTGTTCAGCTCAGGTTACTGTGCAGTAAAGGCAAACCGGTGAAGTGTAGAGCCGCTCGAAACAGAAGGGGTGTGCAAGGGTAGCTAGTGCGAGATGTGTGTTGTGTACAGTCATCCTGACAGGGACATCATCTCGCTAGAAAGATCCAAGTCTGGTAAGTGGATCACTGTCAACAAGTGACACTGATCCTGGACTGTGGAAACCCTAGTTCGCTGGCCTTCATCGCCCCGCCGAGAGTTTTTATCAATCTCAGAGAGCAACTCTCGACTATTGGAAGCCTTGTATGTTTGCAGGAATGATTACATATTGATGATGTTTATTAATTATAGATTTTTCACATTAAAAATGAAACATGGACTTGGCTAATTCACCATTTTTAAACGACTGAAACCTGAATTAAATGTAATGTATATAGCATTGTGGTAGATATACAGGAAGCAAATAGAATTAGAGAGCATACAGTTCTTCATGTAGATGAATTACGAGATGAATTACGGTAAAAACTAACAAAAGAAGAAATACATTGGCAAATTTTAGCAATTTTTTTTCGGATAGAAAAATTTTCAATCAAATTTTTTACCTGATCGTATCGAATTCGAATCAGATTCTACGATCTGAACAACCAATTATTCTTATCGAATTCGAACCCAAATTCTACGATCTGAACAACTAATTATTCGGGATTACAATATTTGTATTCGCTAGATTATGGCGATGTCGCTGGCGTTTAATCGACTCCAAAGGATATACCCCAAAGTATGCCTAGGGTTTGTGCAGCTGTGTCCTTGAAATGTTGCGAGGGTAAAACGACTGGATTTGTTGTACGAAGAGAATGAAAGCAGTGCCTCCCGTTGCTTCTGTTCAGGTGTCTGGTTTTATTTTATTAACGGTTGAGTCTATTTGATCATATGGGAAATGAGGTTTATATTTAACCTTTGTTACAGTTTTATATGTAAAAGGTGGACCCATAATCCCACAAGCTCGAGATATTGAGAAATGTAAGAGTAGACATTATTTTGCACAAAACCACAAAAGTGGGAGAGCTCTCTTCATTTAACAAAGAAAATAGAGTACTTATAAATATATAAGCTTAGTCTCAAGATAGGAGAACTACCTTCATCTATTGAAAAAATATCTCAACCTCACATCAATCTAGGAAGCATTTAGTTGGATGTGAGAGATTCACTCCAACTAGTTTCAACAGTTTCCTAAAGAGTAGCAATTGGCTCTCTAGGTGAGCTTAACAAACACACCAACACCCCCCATAAGAGACACATAGGTACCCATGTAAAAAAATCTCATAAAAAGATAAAAGTGTAGGAAATATTAATTACAAGTCGGTGAGATCTTCACGTCTCCGTCGATTTGTCTGCAATTTGTTAGTAGCCGAATTGTTAGTGACAATCTACAAGCGCAAATTCGCACATTTACTCAAAGTCAATCAGCAAGCAACAAAGCTATAAATATAGCCCATCTTTATCTTTCTCAAGTTCAGTTAATTAGTTGAAGAGTCACTTGAATTAATTGTAGTAATGAATGTTAAGTCAATCTTAGCTTCTGTAGGAAGTCTCAGTCGGAGTCCATATAAGTCCAAGTCTTTAGTTAGTATGATGATGGTGTAGAGTTGATAAGCAGAGAATAAAAGAGAGGTAGAGAGAATAGTCGAGAACTAGCAGCAGCTGAGGAGTTAATGAAGTTTGAGCACAAGATCCATGTCTGTAAAGTTAGTAGAAGAAGTCATTGGAGTTGAAGGTCGTCTTGTTATTACATTTTGTAACCGTGTGTAGTGCGCCAAAGTTTATTAATATCAAAGTAATTTATATTTTGAGTTTATATGCTAAGCATAGCAGTTTGTTATTCCACATTTATAATTTGTTCTTTAAAGCGTTTATATTACAACGCGCAAAATTTATGTACTCTGTGAACTATGTGACAAGTCATGAGAGTTCAGTGACAAAGCTTGTGGCGCGCAGTACTTTTTCACTGCAGTGTGGATAGTTTCCTTATGTGTTGTAAATCCAAGAGACTACTGCTGCGCACTGGATCCAAGATCTTCTATCAAAACATGTTCTATCAAAACAAGTTCAAAAGAAGAAACTCTATTGAAAAGTGAAATATGGCTTCTACCTCAAATATGCAACCTCCCACTTTTACAGGCAAGAATTATGAGATGTGGTCCTTGACCATGAAGGCATTGTTCTGAGGTCAAGGTATATGGGAGATAGTTGAGAATGGCTATGTGGAACCAGTAGATTAGGCAACATATAATGCCCTCACACAAGCTAAGAAGGATGTCTTGAAAGGTGAAAGAAGAAGGGATGGAAAGACATTGTTTTACATACATCAAGCCATGCATGAGAGCATACTTCCAAGGGTTGCATCAGAAAAGAAAGCCAAGGAAGCATGGGACATATTAGAAACATCTTATCAAGACATGGAAAAAGTAAAAACTACAAAACTATATATTCTTAGAAGATATTTTGAAACTCTGTCAATGAAAGGTACATACATTGTAGATTCATTCTATACCCATGTCATTAGACTGATAAACCAGATTAAGTCTCATGATGAAACCATAGAAGACAGAAAAGTTGTTGAGAAGGTACTTAGGAGTCTTCCTCCTAAATTTTATACTCTTGTTGTGACTCTAGAAGAAATCAAAGACTTGAGTCAGTTCAATCTACATGAATTGTAATCTTCCCTCATTAATCATGAACACAAATTGAATAGATCAAGTATGTCATTAGAGAATGAATTTTTCATGCATTCAACTATAAGCCGTGGAGGAGGAAGGGGGAGAGCTAACTCTAGAAGAAGAGGAAGAAGTTCTGTCAAAGGTAGATACAGTAGCAGTCCTGGAAATACTGGTGGAAGAGGTCAAAAACCAAGTGTCGGTCAGTCAAGTTGTCAGAGAACTGAAAAATCAAAGATTCAATGCCATTACAGTAAAAAGTATGGACATTATGCATACGAGTGAAGAAATAGACAGTATAATCAGAACAAACAATGTCAAGATTATTCAAACAACACAAATAAACAAACTCTTCCTGTGTTTATGGCATGCGTTGTAGAAATTCATATAGTATCCCCAGTTGGATGCAATATTGCTCAAGCAATTCCTTATGGCATATGGTTTTTAGATTCAGGTTGCAGTAACCACATGACAAGAAATATAGAACTGTTTTCTAGTTTGGATGAGTCAGTCCAAATGAAGGTTACACTTGGAACAAATATCCAAGTCACTGTCTCAGGAAAAGGCCATATAAACATTTTAACTAAGCAAGAAGAACAAAAAGTTATGTCTGATGTATATTATGTTTCTGGTCTGAAGCATAATCTGATGAGCACACGACAATTGTTATAAAAATGATACATAAGCTACATGGAACATAATCACTGTGTGATTATGGACAAATTCCCAAGAAATCAACTTATTGCAAAAATCCAAATGACAAGTAACATAATGTTCCCATTGAATTTAAAGCCAGCCAAGAAGAAGAATACAACGCTAGTTGTTGGAAAATGAAAAAGTGTTTAGTTAGACATTGCATTTACAACAAAAAGTGCACACAGTTCTAATGAAGAAAATAGTGCACACAATATCAAGAAAGGAAAAAAAGGCACAGAGATGAAGACATCATTCCAATCTAAAATACAAGATGATTCCTGGTTATGGAATTTCAGATTTGGACATTTGAAATTTGGAGGTCTAAAGCTGATACACACAAAGGATATGGTAAAAGGTTTTCCATTGATTGAAAAACCAAAGAGGATATGTGAAGGCTGCAAATTTGGCAAGCAACACAGAGAATCATTTCCAGTTGGAAAGTCTTACAGAGAAAAAGCTCCACTAGAAATTGTGCATTCAGATATCTTCTTCTTCTTCTTCTTGTTCATTCAGGCATCTTCTTCTTGCGCACTTGTTGTTCTTACTGTAGTACTTTGTGTTGTGTTTTTCATCGTAGTCCTAGGTATCATGCGAATCAAGGAAGAATCCCATAGTAACTCTTTCTTCAGAAGAAGTAAAGTACATCATAGCTACAAGCACAACTTGTCAAGCAATATGGATGAGAAGGATGTTAAAATATTTTTTTCAGGAACAATAAAAACCAACAAAAGTATTCTATGACAACAATTCAACCATCATGTTATCAAATAACCACGTGCTTCACAAGAAAACCAAGCATATTGATACAAGGTATCATTTCATCAGAGAATTGGTAAATGATAAAGAGATCTGTTTAGAATTCTGCAGGTCAAAAGAACAAGATGCAGACATTTTTACAAAGGATTTATCAAGAGATTCATTTCAGCATCTGCACAGTAATCTGGGAGTCTGCACAGTAACATATGAATGAAAGTAAAATGAAGATTCAATTTTTTTATGAAAATTTTTGTAATCCCTGTTGAAATAATGTAACTGCGAAGAGCATTCTTATTATTTTGTTATTTGATTAAATCCCCATTGTGGATTAATCATGTCATTATTATTATTTTTATTGTTAGGTTAATCCCCATTGAGGATTAACTAAGTCGGTAATTGTATAAGGACCAAATCCCCTTTTGCGGATTG
>JASDQU010244517.1:81128-103534 GCA_032191745.1 Picea mariana
GGCTTAACAGGTTATTATCACAAGTTTGTTAAAAATTATGGAAAGATTGCAGCACCTCTCACTGCTCTCCTAAAAAAGAACTCTCTCACTTGGAATCCAGCCGCTCCTCAAGCTTTTCAAACCTTGAAGATGGCCATGTGCACCACTATAGTCCTAGCCCTTCCTCATTTCACAAAGACCTTTGTCTTGGAATGTGATGCTTCATGGAAAGGAATTGGTGTTTTCCTTATGCAAGAGGGTCGACCTTTGGCCTTTACCAGCAAACAACTATCTGAAAGAAATATGGGCAAATCAATCTATGAAAAGGAAATGTTGGCTATTTTTCATGTCGTTGATCTATGGCGCCCTTATCTATTGGGGAAATGCTTCCAAATTAAGACAGACCATCAAAGCCTCAAGTATTTTCTAGAACAATGCATTTCCTCCCCAGAGCAACAAAAATGGGTGACTAAGCTCTTTGAATATGATTACGAGATCATTTACAAGAAAGGAAAAGACAATGTGGTTGTGGATGAACTTTCCCGAAAATATGAACATGAAGGATCCCTTTTTTCTCTTTCCTTCATTGTACCAGATTGGCTCCAAGTCGTTCGCCAGGAATGACTATAAGATCCCAAAAGTTCACATATGATCCAACAATTGCATTCCAATGCTCCATCTTCCCCAGGGTACTCTTGGCTCCATTATGAGCTTCGATACAAAGGCTGCTTGTATTTAAGTAAACAATCAAAGCTTAAATCCATGGTATTTTCTGAGCTTCATGCTACACCCACAGCGGGGCAGTCTGGGTTCACCAAAACCTATGACAGGGTCAAACGTTCTTTTTTCTGGGATGGTATGAAATAGGAAATTTGTAATTTTGTCGTTGAATTTGATGTGTGTCAACACAACAAGGGAGAAACAGTGAAATCTCCAGGCACACTACAACCTCTTTTGATTCCACCTGCTATTTGGAGGGATATCTCTATGGATTTTATTACAGGCTTACCCAAATCGAGAAATAAATCAGTCATCATGGTGGTTGTTGATTTCCTTTCCAAGTATTCTCATTTCTGCGCTCTTCAACACCCATTTACAACATCCATGGTGGCTCAAATTTTCATGGATCATGTCTTCAAGCTTCATGGCATGTCGCACTCTATTGTTTCTGATCACAACCCAACTTTCACAAGCAATTTTTGGTAAGAAATGTTCAAGATACAAGGCACCCAATTGCACCTCAGCACAGCCTATCATCCTCAAACTGATGGTCAAATGGAATTCGTCAACAAGTGTTTGGAAACATATTTGAGGTGTTTTGCCTCAGAAAAGCAAAATCAGTGGGCTCAATGGTTACCCCTAGCTGAATGGTGGTATAACACTTCATACCATACAGCTACACGCATGACTCCTTTTGAAGCAGTATATGGATAGAATCCACCTTCAGTTCTCTCATACTTACCTGGTGTCTCGAAGGTCCAGGCGGTTGACCAAACACTTACAGTTCAAGTGGCTATTCTCCGTACCCTCAAAGAGAATTTGGTCATGGCACAGAATTGCATGAAGCAACAAGTAGATCAAGGTCGCTCTGAATGTCAATTTGCAGAAGGGGATCAAGTGTTTCTTCGACTGCAACCTCACAATAAAAATCCCTCAAGGCAGAGAATTGTCAGAAGCTAGTGCCCAAATTTATGGTCCTTATACCATTCTCAAGCATGTGGGACAGGTGTCATATCAGTTAGCTTTTCCCAGTCATTCGAAGCTACATCTTGTTTTTCATGTTTCATGCTTAAAGAAGGTGATTGGAACTAAGTGCCAAATTCAAACCAACCTTTCTGAGTTAGCTGAAGAAGGATCCATTTGGCTATAGCCAGAAGCATTTTTAGACTAGCGTGAGCATCGCCTGCGTGAGAGAACCATCAAGGAATTGTTAGTCCAGTAGAAAGATACAACTCCAGCAGATGCCCCTTGGGAACCAGCTACCATTTTGCAGCAATTTCCACATCTCAAGCCTTGAGGACAAGGTTGTTTTAAGGGGGAGGACATGTTAAGGTTCTAACCCACACTTAGGTAGAACAATATATTCAGATCTAATAAAGGTTAATATTAATAAGTCCTTGCAATATAATATAATAAGTCCAATGTAAGAAGACCTAATAGAAGCTTCCGCTTCTAGAAGGATCTTCCTCTAGATGCTTCTTTTGATAGACATATTTAGTATAAATAGGAGTCGAGGGTATGAGAACCCTAGCTTGGATATTATTGTAATAGAGATCCGCTCGACTGGAGGTTTCCCCCTCGAAGAGGCCCGTGAACATTGCTTTTAGAATCAAAGTGTTATTTATGTTGTTATTATTATATCATTTCAGTGCTATTGTGTTGATTGTTCTGGTTATATTGTTGTTATTCTACCATTTCTAGCATTTTATTTCCGTTCTGCATACTTTTTATATATGGTATATTACATCATGCGCATGTACAATTCAAAACTCCCCCGCACATGGGATGAGAGTCTTCCCTATGTCCAACATAGCTACAATCGATCCATGCATATCTCAATTGGCCACATCCCCTTTCAGGTGTGGTTGGGATTCAAACCATTAGGCCCCATGGATGTTGCACTACCCCTGGTGACCACCTCGACTGACTCGTCCCCTAGTGCACCAGAAATTGAAAAATCCACATGATTCATTTAGCAGATCCAACACATCCGCCAGCAGGTTCAGGATATTCTACAGAAGTCTAATGTCAAGTACACACAATGCCATGATAAACATCGTGTGCCACATAAGTTTCAGGTGGGCGACAAAGTTTTGTTGCATTTGCATAAAGAACACCTTATAGAGACCCATCAGAAGCTTCTCCCACTCCATTATGGGTCGTACACCATCACTAAGGTTGTGGGTGACAATGTTTTTGAGCTCAACAATCCCCCTTTCCTTGGCCTGCATCTAGTCTTCAACTTGACTCTCCTTCGGCCATATTTCCCACCATTATTGGACACCTCAAAGATAGTAGAGTAGTTGAAACCAAGAGATCTCAACCCTGAATGCATGCAACAAGCATCCAATGATCATATTGTGCACATACAAATCAAGGGAACTCAACAACAAATGATCCAACTTTATCGATTCATCAAAGCAGGGCATCTACTACACCAAGAAAATTGGCTCACCCAGAGCCAAATTTAGTAGAAATGTCCTCATCTTATGGGGAAACTCAATGCAATGGCTACCATTGATTCCTAAGGAGGGAGGATTGATCCAGGCGGATATTGGTGGCCACCCACCTATTCCACTGGCTCAAAAAACAGGTTTCCACCTTGGCAGTTTTTTGATAGTTTTTCGGGTTCAAAACTTCTGAGGCCGTTTTGAGGCCCTAAACGACATTTTTTGGGGATTTGGGGCCCATGTGATAGTTGGAGGCTTTGAATTGGGCCAATCAAAAATTTTTATTCTCAGTTAGAACTTTCCAATGGGCTATTGTGCACCTAAAAAGGAGATCGTATGCAAACGTTACGACCCCAGGAAGTTGATGTACTAACTTACCTAAATGGGGCCCACATGACTTTTGGTGCTTCATCTCCTAAGGTTAGGTTTTTGGATTTCTATGGTTTATGACATTCCTGTTTATTATAAAATGCCTTCAGAGCCTCATTTTAACCATATTCTTGCGAATGAGCACAACCGTCACATCTCTTCTCAGAGATAAGCCACCGCCATTCCAACAAGCTTGTTTTTCGCTACATTTTACAGTTTCATCTTATTTCCTTTTTTAATAGAAAACCAATTTTATTTTATCTCTATTATTTTGTGTTAAGCATATTTTAATAATCTGTATTCATTTCGTTATGCTCATAAAATCCGGATCAAAGAGAGTCAATATCCATTGCAAATTCCAAGTTGTTGAGGCAATGATAGATGAATGCACACCCCCAAAATAAGTTGATCCTCTAGAATTAAGTCTCAACACAAAAGGCTTGATGATATACTCATTTACAACCAAGAAAACATCATATATGTATTCCCATCTTATCGGAGTGCATGGGTTACTAGCCATTGCAACCATCGAGTCAATATAGGAATCATTGATGTACAAGGCTCACTCAAAAGATGCTTGATCTCGATCGAACATGGTGAGTAAAAATTCACCTGAGGAAGCATTACACAACATCCCCCCACAATGTTGAACTAAGTGGAAAAAATGATGCCAATGGATGTCAAAACTAATGACCAAAGTATGGAGTACAAGCTAAAGGTGACAAAGATGCAAAACAACCTAAGAAAAAAAGACTCCAAAGTGGCAAGCTCCAAGAGATTACGAAACAAGGCAGTACATGGAGACAAATGTCTAGTTACACTCTTAAAACTATCTGCACGAGTGGCATTGAGTCCCTTACTCAGAGGTGAAGAACGAGAGGTACCATAAATATCCATCATGTAAAACAATCATCAATATGAGTCCCGAAAAACAAGGCCATGTTAGGTACCCATTTACAAGTGAGGAATCAATTCTCATCATTTATCTAGCCCATGAGAAAAAATAAAAAAACTCACAAGGACATTACATATGTCATGCAACCAATCGTTGGAAAAAGAGAAGAATTCTCTTCTCAACCCTCAAACAAGACATAAAATGGAGGATTCATTGAAGAGATAAGGCAGAAAAACTTTGCCAATAACCTTCAAAAATAAATAATAAATTGGCAAACAAAAGTGCCAATGAACCATTAGAATACACAAAAACACACACTCCAACAACATAAAAAAAAACCATCAAAATGTGTATTTCCTTCTTTGCAAAGAGCAAGCTAAAAGCTTGGTAAAAGTGAGCCCCAAAATCTAGTGTAGTTGTGGTACGATATGCAGGTGTTGAAGTGGATCTAAATGTAGGTTGACTGGTTGCACCAAAAAGTTGACTCCTAAAAGCTAGTTGAATCAATCCAAAAGGACTTGAATGAGCAGAACTCAATTATCCTGTTGTTCCTGAGTTTATACTTTAAGGCTCTAAATTATACTGTCAAGGCATCTGTAAAAGGCAAAGAGAGCTAAGGAAAAAGTGTTGGTTTTAAAAAGATAAGATATGGCTGATTCCTTAACTATCTCTGTCGAGCTTCCCAGTGTTCCTGGATGCTAATATCCCTTTCAATTTCTTCCCATGAACGTTCTAACTCAAACTGGCTGGTTGTTGTCTGTAAGTTGGTGTTAAATAAATTTAAAGAAATGTTTGTTTGATCTGATAAGCCATGCTCTATATTGGGTTGTCTTGTAATGGGTATAGTCATGAGGGATAAAGTTTTAAAAGATCAATTTCTTTGTTTTCAAGGTTTGCTATTTCTTTTTTGAAATATGTAAGAAGAACTTCAAAACGTTGAATTAATAGTATGGAAAAATTAAAGGCCCTTTCAAGTATCTGATTTAAATTTGAAAGAGAAAATATGCATGAAATGAAAGAAAAACATAGAATTGTTGAACAATGTGAGGCATCAATTAAAGTGGAATCACACATTGTGACAGAAGAAGAAAAAGACAGTAAAACTTTAATGAATCATATGATATAGAAATCTAAGACATTCACAGGTCTTGTAACTGCTGATATCCAATACAGAGGAAAAATGTAAATGATTAGATGACCAAAATAATTAATCACCACAATAGAGGTTGTACTAAATTGCAGCTCAGAATTCATCGAAGACATATAATAAAAAGATGAAACAATAGAGGAGCACATAACTCAGGCTTGACAAGATCTGGAATCTTCAATTTGCATTCATATTAATTTTGACAAAAATCCAAATTTATGCTTACAATCAGCCCAGAAATAGCCCTCTCTTAGTTTTATGAAATTATATTTATACAAAGTCGTCAATTCTTGACGGTTTGTGATCTCCTAACTCCCAGGGGATAACATTTACCAAAATGCAAACCTAAACCGTTTGCATGATCTTCTTTTATTTCTCTATTATATTGATAATATAAACTTTCAAAATGATACTTCATTTCTTTATTGAAGTATCTTCTTCTTTTGATCTGATACATACAACACATTTTTCCAGAAAGTGCACAAAACTTTTGGGAGGCTCTGGAAGATCCTTCGCTTCGAATAGATAAAACTTTCTCTAAATTTTCGGAAGTCGGTATTCAATCCCTTTATCAGCAAACTTAATTGATTGCAATTTTAAGTTTGGCTTCACTAGCCACCTGTCTATTGGGGTAACATCAATTTGTTTTAGTTGTGAAATTTCCATCTGAATTTCGTTCAAGTTCTCTTTGAAATTCAATTGATGTTTTATAATATTAATCTGTCCTAGAAGCCCAGTAAAATTGTCTCTTCCAATACCTAATGATCATTTGTCTAGAAAATCAAAGACTTATTCGCAATCATCTTTGATTTCCTTGGCTATTCTCTTGTTTTTAGCTATGTTGGCCTCCCATACTTTAAGCATGATATCGCTTCTGATCTGCTTCGTGACATATAGCTTTGGATTTTTTGATACCTCTTTGTTTCCTGAACATAAAACTGCTTTTTGAAAATTGGCCCTTGTTGCTTTAGCCTCTTTTTCCTTGAAAACAATGTTATCAAAGGATTCAAATACTTCTTGAAAATAATTCTGAATAATCTCTACTTTGGAGATCAATCTTTGTTGCTCAGCTTCTATCTTTGTATGCACCTCCAGTGACTAGACCTGAAAAACTTTCAAATCTAGAACCTGGCCTTCCATTGAATTCAATTTAGCCTGTAGTTGTCTTACAAGTTCTTCTTGTTGAATAACTTACATTTGGATCATCTGCATCTTCTTGTTCATCTCGTCTAGACTTGACTTAAGCAATTGAATTTCATGTTTGTCAACAACTCTAGCTTGGTCCGGACCTTTATTTATTTATTCTCTGATATTTTTCTCAGTATTTTTTAATTGGCCCTGCAACTGGGCTATCATGTGATTACTCTGTTTCATCTTTTGTTCTCATATTGTCAATAGTAAAAAGGTTGGTTGTTTCCAAAGCTCCCATAAAGCCTGCTACCTCTGTAGAAAAATATTTTTCTTCCAAATTATGCCTGTCTACCATAACTCTCTGCTTCTTTACCATGGTACCTTCTCTCGGATGCATCTCCTGCTTCACCACAGCCTTCCTCTTTTTACTAAAAAAGTAGTCAGAGGAGGGTATCTCTTCTTTAGAGATAGGAGTAAGGTCACTAGCATATATGACTTGCAGCTGATGGATCCCAAAAGTGGACTGTAAAGGAGTCAAGGAAGTAATGGGACTACCCAGCTCTGTAGATTTTATTTCCCTTATTGTTTTGGGGATATCATCATGAATTGTTGATGATGAAGGGGGAATCGATTTAATAGACTTGGGAAGTGTCTCAGACCCTTTTTTTGTTCCTGACGTTGGGTTCTCTGTCTGTGGATCTTTTGCTTTTTGTGAAGACATTTCAGTCTCCTTTGTATTTTCCTTTGAATTTGTTTTATCTTTCACTTCTGATCCGAAACCTGGGGGAGGACTTCCTTGTGTTGGAGGGGAATTTGTCTATTCTCCTTGCAGTATCTTTGGCAAACCACTTCGCCTGTGTCTTTGGAAGGTCAAAAAACTGGTTTTCAAGTTGAGTGATAATGCCTATACTCTGCCTAATACCTCCTCATAGGTTCTAGCTCCTTTGAACATGTCGGCGCAAGGGGATTTTTCATGTTCGTACACTTTCAAATTGTAGTGGGCAAGGTGCTTTCCCACAATTTGATAAGGGTCATATTTTATGTGTTCGAGATCCACCAATTTGACCTCTTCTAGTGTTGTGGCTTCAACCTTGGAATGACCTAGGTTAAGTAGTGAAAACTTCCCAATCTTTACAGGGAAAGCTGGCCAGAACTTCTTTTGCGTTGCTTTTAGTTCTATCTTGATATCACCTTATATTGTTTGATAGGCCACCTCCCTGCACACCAGTCTATCAGGAATGAATTTCGGAAGTGCATGAGGAGGAATTGAGCATCCGAAAACCCTGACATAGGAGAAACTCTTCTCAATCAACCAATTGGCAATGGCCTTGAGGTTTCCTATGATTGATTCTGAAATACGAGGGGGTGCACAACCATACAACATCTGATTCACAGGTAACGCTATGAAATTACATATTTCATAAAATGAATCTTTAACATTTTCCTCCCATAGGTTAGAGTTATACTCATGAATGGGTTTAGTGTAGGCTAGGTTCCATCTCCATTTCATCAAGGAGAATGGAGTCACGAAGAATATAGTGTCCATAATGTATGCAAACATGTAACAAGATACATGATGGCCTTTGGCTTTTGTCGTTTGGTACTCTGTAATCTCCTTAGCTAGATTATCTAATAAAATCTTGCGCCAATTGAAATTGTAACCCTCAGCTACTTCATGTAAAAATGACACCCATGCTCTAGGGAAATGGGTAGGGATTTTCCTTCTAAAAAGTCTACATAGCATCAAATCTACATAAACCATGTACTCATTTAATGGGGATGTGGCATAATTGCCATGGGTATCGGCCCTAAATTTTGCTGGAATTCCCTACCAATCTTTGATTATACCAGGATATGTTTGATCTGACTCTGTACATTCTTTTCTTTGAAATTCACTTGTGAATTCTGTATTATAAACGTATTTAGGATTTGGAGACATTTTATACATTACTTGGATATGCTTCGGTCTAAATGAGCCAACGACGACCCCTTGGTTGTTTAAAATACTCCTCGTCTGCATGTTGGTTTTCTCTAAATCCCATCTTATCATATCATTTTATGGCATGAGTCATGGGTGTGTGGTTATCTTGTGAAGCTCAGAATCTACTATGTCCCAGAGTTTGTTCTCGGAATCATTGGGGAAATTCTTAATTTCATAGTCTAAGGTTTCAAAAATTTGCCTCCAGGATTTGATCGAACCAATAACATGTGGTGTAGTATCAGATATAACATGTCCCTCCAGATTTGAGCTTTCACCTACTTCTTCACTTTTATTAGGTGCCTTTCTGGGTGCCATGATGTTTGTGCTAGGATGAAAGTCTGTTGAAGAAAAAAAAATGTGTAAGTTTTGTTGAATGCAACTTGCTCCTGAGTCTGAAAAATAAGAATGAAATTTGAAATACCAAACCTTTATTAACCTTTAACTCATCTTACAATGAGCGTACCGATACAAGTGATAAAACTTTAATGTTTTAATGGAGAATATACGCCTAGAGATACACAATTGTGTTAAAAATATCTCCATTTGTCCATTATAGATACTACCGTATATTGACGATTCAAAACTGGAGCTTCGAAAGAAATTTCCTCAACAACTCCCGAATAATGAAACATGAAAAATCATTTAAACATCATTAACCCTATTTAAAATTAAGTTAGTTAAGTTTAGGCTTTTAATACTTTCGGTATTTCGCATTTCGGAGTTTTAAGTATCATGTCCCCAAGAGGTATGACACAAGCAAACCCCAAATCGCGAAATCGCGATGGGATTAATTAAGGCGCTAACCACTTGTATTAATATTTTAATTAATCAAGATCAGGGATTAGCTTTTACTCTATGGGAAATCTGGAATCAAGGGTTCTAGGGTCGATACTTTGATAGCTTTTCAATACAAGGAATCCTGAATCACGACTGATTAATGATTTGTTAAATAGGTTTAAAACGTAATTAATCATGATTAAAATATACTTAGTGAAAAGCACGTCGGGACTTTATAATACTTTTAAAGTTGTGATGATCGAAAAGAAACATTTGGAAAGTTTAGGGAGCTATCAATCGTTTTTATTTTTAATTATTTCTTTCAAATAAAACCCTTTTCGGGACTTCGGTACCAGAACTTTGGAGCTGTTAATTGAAAATCATGCTTTGTGAATAACCAAATCCTGAAACCCGAAAATTTCAAAAGACTTTTGACTCCTTTTTAGAACTAAGGGCGGCTCGATAACTAGAAAATAATGAAATTTTAGGTTTAGAGAGGAAATATTAAACTTCATTTCAACATAGGATCCATCTAGGGATCTTGTCTCTTTGTGGGATGAGAGGAACAAGTAGGTCAAGTGCCTTCGTTAGGTAAATGGAGTCAATGGTTCAACTCTGTAAAACATATTAGGAGAAAACTCAACATAGTATTTTAGGACCTCAACATTAACTTTGAAAAATCTTCAAGAATAAAAGATCTGATGATCTCGAGTTAGGTCCACAATAGATTTTCTTTTCTAAAAATAACCTCAGTATTGTGTAAGATAATCGAAACAAAATTAACCATATTCTATTTACCTCAAGGTAAAGTAATTCCAATGTGTCAAGTTAGGGGATCCCATAAGCTTATAATGTAAATCCAGCTGAAAGAAGAAAAGTTGTCAAAGCCTTTTGTAATTCATGTATAACAGCCTTATAAGATATATGGATATTGCTCCACTACCAGCCAACATGTTTAGTACCCCAGTGAAGTTATCATACTTCCCAAATTGAATTTCCTTTCACCACTTCATTGTTTTTTAGCATTTAAATGTTGAGATAAGGGCAGTCAATATTATGAATTTCCTTTCTTCATCTCTTTGGACTAGATGGGAGAAATCAATAATGAATTTACTTTCACCATATGTCTATATATACTCTTTAATATGAAGTGGGGGTAATCAATCAGTATGTAATATACTCGGGAAAATATCCCTTTTTTTTTTCTTTTCTTTTTTTTAACAACAGAGATCTGTCAACTCACTTTAATAGCTTTGGGCTAGTCTTCTTTCTGGCCTTCAAACATCACTGGCTTTAGATAAATTCTTGGGGGGATTTTTAATTATATCTTTCAGGGACTTTCCTTGAGTGAAAACAATCATCTTATTCCTGTTAGAATGACTAATGAAGTTAGGATTAGCCCAGACATACTTTAGGTTCAACTAAAGTTGGGAGAACTATAAACTTTACCTATTCTCGTTTTGAAGGTTTGTTTGTGAGTTTCCATAGCCAAGGTGAGACCTTTATTTTGTCAATAGACTTATGGGAAAATATCGAGGATCAGACAAAAATAAAGCTTTATCATGGTTAAGGGAAAGGTAAGGGCTTTAGATATTCGATTGCACATATGATTGTTCTTAATGATTTTCTTAGTTAACTTTTATAACCTTTCCTTAAGCCCCCTTTTTTCTTTCTTTGAAAATTTCAATGGTAATATTAGCAACAATGGAATTACTGATTTACTCATTTGTATCTCTTAGGACATTCTAACCTAAATTTTCATAACATAATTTCATACCTTGGTAGCTCTTTGTATTGCCAGCCAAAAAGACTATTTGTTTATTACCCTTTTTTTTGGAAGGTGTTTAACATGAATATTCGTGCATGTCACATTTTTAACATCTCTAGTCTCTTGGTTCATCAGAAACATTCATGTGAATAAGATAACATCATAATTGTCAGAAAATCTTACAAATCAGAAAGTTTTTTTTTTTTTTTAAATAGCAAATTTTGATCTATTTTGTATATATAGAAGAAAAAAAAACTTACCAAAGGAAATGTAACTATAAAGAAAACACGAAAACAAACCGGTATGTACAATGAGAGTTCAGAAACACATTACTGCATGAAGTGTTTAAGGTACCACCCATTGACAGGGGTGTTAAGGATCTTTCCATCGAGATTTTCTAATAAAAAAGAATTCTTCCCCTCATAAGCTGAAATCTTGTACGGGCCGCACCAGATCTAGTTGAACTTGCCATGTTTACCAGAATCTTCTTTCCTGGCTTCCCATTTTAGGACTAAATCGCCAAGGAGGAATTCTCTATATTTAGCTTTTTGATCAAATAAGGCTTTCATATTATCCTGATATCTCTGTAGCCTTTCATCTACTTCAACCCTATTTTGTTGAACTTCAATCAGCTGGTTTATCCTCCTAGTAATGTTGTTGGTCTCTTCATTCAAGTCTTTCCAGAGTTTCATTATTGGCAGTGAAAGATTTATTGGTAAAATGACATCAATACCATATACCATCTGAAACAGAGACATCCCAATCGATCTTTATGTACCTATCTTGTTATCCCATAAAGCATATTTTAAATGGATGTGCCATGCTTTCTTATTTTCGGTCAAAACCTTTTTAATTATAGTAATCAGGTTTTTGTTAGATGACTCAGCTAGAACATTACACTGTGGGTAGTAAGCCGTGAAGTGTTCTAGCATGATATTATATTTTTGGAAAAATCTTATCATGGCCATGGACTTGAATGCTTGTGCATTATCAGTGACTATCTTTCGGGGACAGCCGAATCTGGATAAAATATTTTCTTCTATAAAACTGATTACTAGTAAGAAAGTTGCATTTCTCGTGGCAATATCTTCCACCCATTTAGTGAAATAGTTGATCGCAGTTAGAATCCACTTGTGTTGAGAACTGGAGTTTGGATGAATCTCTCCAATGAAATCAAGACCCCATTGCTGAAATGGAGCTTCAGTTTTAACTGGAACTAAAGGTAATGTTGGGACTTTCTATTTTCCTATAAACAACTGACAAGGAGTATAGGTTCAGAATTTAGCGTTTACATCTGTGAATAATTTGGGCCAGTAATACCCATCTGTCAAGATTTTATAAGTTGTTTCTCGCCAAGCATGGTTTCCTTCTCACACTCCAAGGTGGAATTCATCTATAATCCTCTCTGTTTCGGTCTCGACTAAGCATCTCAGCAGGAAACCTAGGAGAACTTTCCAATACAATTTACCGTCTATGATACAATATTTTACAGCTTGTAACTTCAGTGTTCTAGCCTTGGATGGGGTTAGCTCACTGGGACATTGAAGGTTCAATAAATAGGAAACAATATGGCAATACCAGACTGAAGAAGAGAAATTGTCTTGAATCTCAATTGTGGGTGCAGTGACATCAAGTTCATCTATTTCTAAAAATCCCTCGTTCTCTTGCAGTTGATTTATTCCAAGTTCTTTTAAATTTGATTCGGCTAGCAATTTGGCTGAGCCCTGACCTTTGATAATTTTAGTTGGTTTGACTTCCAAGTCGAACTCCTGAATTTTAGCTAACCATCTGCCTCTACTTCGGTCATTGTCTGGCTGCACCAGTATATCCTTAACAAAACTTGAAGGCATGTAAGCAATGATCTTTGAGTGCAATACGTAAGTTTTGAAAGCCTTTAGAGATTTCACCATTGCATAAGCTTGTTTTTCCAATATGTCATATTTCAACTCAGCGTCTCTGAGACTTTTTCTAAAAAATGCAATAGGTCGCTCAAAACCTTCCTCATTTTTATGTAGCAATATAGCTGCAATAATGTGTTCAAAGGCAAAAGAAAAAATCAAGAACTCCTTTGTGTAATCTGGGCTTGCCAGGACTGGTGCTTCTCTTATTACTTTATTGATACATTGAAATGACAATTTGGTTTAGTTTGTCCACTTCACCTCACTGTTATTCTTGAGCATATATGTAATCAATTTTACAATTTTGGCAAAGTTAAGGATGAATCTTCTCAAGAAATTTATTTTTCCTAAAAAAGACTAAATTTCTTTTATGTTTCTAGGAATATTTATAGTATCTATCGCCTCGACCCTTTTGGGATCGATTTTAATTCCATCTCTAGACACTATATGACCCAAGAGTTTACCTTCTTGCATTGAGAAATGGGATTTCTTAGGATTAAATGACAAGCCAAATTTGCGACATTTCTCGAAAGTTTGTTTGAGGTGTGATAGATGTTTTGCATCATATTTAGAAAAAATAGTCAGGTCATCAAGATAAATAATGACAAACTTATCTCTCTCACCCATGAAATCGATGTCCATGGCTCGTTGGAAAGTTGCCCCTGCATTCATTAAACCAAAAGGCATCTTGTCATACATAAAGCTACTCGAAGGTGTAGTGAAGATAGTTTTTTCTTTGTCATATTGATGTACTGCAATTTGATTGTAACCTGAAAAACCATCAATCATGGACATTATGTTAGCTCCAACTACTTTTTCTAAAACATGATCCATCTTAGGTAATGGATAATTATCCTTAAGTGATGATAGGTTCAGGTTTCTAAAATCTACACATAGTCTAATTTCAGTGTTTTTCTTTCTTACTGGGACTAAATTAGCTACCCACTCAGAGTATCTCAGTGGGACAATGATTTTAGCGTCCAGGAGTTTTTTGACTTCTTGTTTTATCACCGGTAGTAACATAGGGTTAATCTGCCTGAGTTTCTGCCTTAAAGGTTTGACACCTTGTATCAGAGGAATTTTATGTTCCATTATAGTAGTTTCATAAGTTCTCAATTCGTCATAAGACCAAGAGAAAACGTCTTTATATTGTCTAAGCAACTCAACATACTTACTTTTGATTTCAATAGACAGGTACTTGGATAATTTCACCAACCTAGGATTTTCTTTGGTACATATATCGTAATCCTCAACCTCCTCTGGCTGAGGCTGTAAAGTGGACTTCAAAGGCATGTCATCATGATTAAATAACCTTTCTAAGGGAATCAGGCCCTTGGGGATCTGATTATTTTTCAAAACAAGCATACGATGGTTAGCAATTTTATCTTGGAACTCTTGGGGGTCCTCCCCTTCCTGCATGATCCAAATGGGGTCATTCTAGTTTTCTTAGTCGGCATGCGTTTCGACAAACTCATCTACCATTTCTAAAAAAATTCGGAGTTGTTCATTGTCTTCAAAAACTTTCCAATGTTGTATGTTATTCAGTATGTATGTTATTCAGTATGGAAGGCCTATGTCTCATTTGTATATGGTATTTTAGTTTGAAAGCAGTGGGAGGTGGGAATTTTGAAGTTGCTTTGGCTAATGCATCTGCCTGTTGATTTTATGCTCTTGGAATGTAGTGAATATTGAAAGAGGATAAAAACTTTTCAATCAGATCCCAAACACAATTTTGGTAAGACCTTAACCTAGGATGTTTGGCCTGGTACTGACGATTTACCCGTTTCACAATTAACTCTTCATCGCCAAAGACTTCCAAGTGTTTAATTTTCATTCTCCTGGCAGCTTCTAATACTAACACTAAGGCTTCATACTCGCATACATTATTAGTGTGGACAATGTTCCACTGTAACCTAAAAGAGAAAGGGATAATGAATTTGTCACCGGGTGCCACAAAGAGCACTCCAGCTCCTACTCCAAAATAAGACGAGGCACCATCAAAAAACATTTTCCAAACACCAATGTTATATACATCCTACTTTATTTGTTCTTTTTCTTTTTTATTTTCTGTACCACTTTCTTCTATACATACATCAATATCTTCATCAATAGATAAAATACAATTCCCTAAATCTTGATCGACAATATAAACAAGGTAGTTATTTGGGTTAAGTGGGTCACTTACCGTAAATGCCAACCTGGTTTCTCTGTATAGGCATTTGAACTGTCCTCCAAAAATTGGAATTGTGGCATACGTCATGTCGAGTTGGAAGGATCCTCCAAGTTTGGTGCCCCAAGACCTGGATAAGAGAATGCCATACTTCGGGGGTATATCAACAAAAACCACATCCATTAGAACGCTTTTCATAGATATCTGAGCAATATTAACAACTAAGTCCTTTATCATTTCTATACACTTAACTTTTCTTGAATCGAATGAATATAAATATCCATAAGCTCTGGTGATTTCAAGACCAAGTATATCCATAATGGCTTTAGGCATTACATTGTGAGAGGCTTCAGAATCTAGCATGCAATTACAGAGAAGGTGATTGTACACAGTTAGTGTGATATAGAAAGTGGCAACGGTGTCTCTGACACCTTTGAAATGTGGGCCAAAAATTATGTTAGGCTTGTCATCTTCTAAATTTATAACATCAGCATGACTTTCATTTTCTGAAAAACTAATTATTTTAGCAATTTTTTTTCTGTATATTGGGTTTTTTTCCAATTCAACAAGAGGTATAGGGATTTTGATTTTATTGATTTCATTTTCCAGATTAAAAATTCCTATTGTTTTGTCGATCTCTATGGTTTGGGTTTCTAGCCCTTTCTTTTCATCTTTCTTTTGTTGTGAGGTTTTTGTTTCAGTTATAGGAACCTCTACTTTATGTGTGTTTATGATTGGTGTGTCCGCTGAATTTGTCTTGGTAGGTTGTGTGTCAGCGGTCTCAGTTTTTAGAGTCTTCTTTTTAGTGGTTTTTGAAACTACCTCGTCTGTTTCGCCCCCCGATAGGATCTTTTTCGTTGGGGCAGTTGTGAAACTCCTGTTTCTAGGCCTTATATTGTACTTATGGTAGAGTTCGACCATTATATCATCTACGATTCCCTGATAGGTTGAATCTTCTATAATACTGTTGTTCTTGTTATTCACGGATCTATGTTCTGTGTTTAAAGATTTTTCATAATCTTGTCTCGTTAGATAAGGTTGTAGATAGTCATCGCCAAGATTATTTATATCTTCTTCTAACTCCTCAAAATCTTCCACGTCCTCTCCTCCTATAAAGTTTTCTCTTTTAAAGGGGGCTTGGATTTTTTGATCCTTATTCTTAATTTGTCTTAGTTGATTTTGAGGGTTAGGTTTTCTTCTAAAATATTTTCTGGGAGAATGTTCACTCTTTGCTTGATCTAGTTCCATTCTTGATATTTTATTTGACATCTCTTTAATTATTCTTTCCATATCGCCCATTTTGTCTTCCGAAGATCTTCCTGATCCAAAGGGTCCCCCTTGTTCTCTGTACCTTCTGGTTTCTATGTTTCCAGTTTCCAATTTGGTTTTTAGCTTTCTTGATGCCATCATGTTTGATTCAATTTCTAAAGCATCATCTTGCATTTTAGTGAGGTCTACTGATCTCCTCTCCCTCAATAACAGGGCAAAATCAAGGTCAAAAGCTCCAACAAAAGTTACTTTCGCTACAGGTTGGGAAGGTTTGACCTCGGCTGAAATTTTATTATACAATTTATTAAACCTTTGGGTAAACTCGAGAATTGATTCATATTTTTTCTTTCTCAGAGCCCCAAACATAATAGAGATGGTCTTTCCTTTCTCCCCACTGTCTAATGAAATCATTTTCGAGTTCATTGTATGACCGTATGGATCATGCTGCTAGACATCGGAACTAGGTTCTCAGATGTCCTTCAAAAGTATGAACCAGAATTCTTGAGTAAACATCTTCATGTTCAAGTCCAAGGATGTCAAGAAATTGGTCAAAGAAATTGATGTGTTCGATAGCAGTTAAATCACCTTCTCCTGTGAATTTCGGCATATTTTTCATGTAGTTTCCAGGTAAGTCATAGAGAGGGATTAGGAGGACCAAAGGAGCATATCTAGTAGCCACTTTTGCAAAGATTCGAGGGAGTGGCACTTGGCCACCTGCTCCTTGTCCTCCAACACCGCCTCTAGCCCCACCTCCTCCGGCTGGAGCCATTGATGATTTAGAGGATGAAACTTGGGAATTATAAGGAAGAGTTTCAGGAAATTGGTTATTAATGGACAGGAAACTTGAGAAAGAGGAACTAGGAAAATGTGGGTTGGTTCCTTCAGATTCACAAGGTGAATATATAGGAGAATCAATAGAAGTCAAGTCAAGATATATAGGACAATCGTAGGAGTTATGAGAGATAGGAAAACCAAATTTCGTGAAGTGAAGAGGTGTCAATCGAAGCGGGAAGTGAGGCGGATATTTTTCCTCTATTGGTGAAAGAAATAGTTGGGAAAGACTCAGTTTTAAAATCAAGTAAGACTAAACCAGGCTCAAGGGTTACAATCCTATCGGCAGGTAGTTCCCCACAAGGAGGTGGGGTATTTGATCCCTCAAATTGGCCTTTAGTGTTCGACTGTGTAACTTTCGGTTGATAAAACTTATTTGTCGATGAAGCTGTCTATTTAAGGTATCTTCTTGATTTTAAAATTTTTTCTGGGTTGGGAATAGGCGAAGTTTGTTTGTTGTCTAGATTCTTCCTAGTGTTCTTTCAATTTAAAGCCAGTTTATTTATCATGGAGTCGCCAAGTGAAAGATAAAGGTAGCCTTATAAGGTTTTCAATCTTTGTTCATTATCAAAGAAAGAAAGTGGCAATGTCGTTCTTCCCAGGGAAAAAGCTTCGTTTCTTTGTCCCCGACAACGGCGCAAAAAAGATGTTGCTCCTAATTTTATACTTTAAGGCTCTAAAGTACACTGTCAAGGAATCTGTAAAAGGTAGAGAGAGCTAAGGAAAAAGTGTCGGTTTTAAAAAGATAATATATGGTTGATTTATTAACTGTCTCTGTCGAGCTTCCCCATGTTCCTCGATCCTAATATCCCTTTCAATTGCTGCCCATGAACGTTCTAACTCAAACCAGTTGCTTTTTGTCTGTAATATGGTGTTAAATAAATTTAAAGCAATGCTTGTTTGATCTGATAGGTCGGGCTCTATATTGGGTTGTCTCGTAATGGGTATAGTCATGAAGGATAAAGCTTTAAAAGATCAATTTCTTTGTTTTCAAGGTTTGCTATTTCTATTTTGAAATATGTAAGAAGAACTTCAAAACATTGAATTAATAGTATGGCAAAATTAAAGTTCGATTCCAGTATCTAAGTTAAATTTGAAAGAGAAAATATGCATCAAATGAAAGAGAAACATAGAGTTGTTGAACAATGTGAAGCATCAATTAAAGAGGAATTTCACTTTGTGACAGAAGAAGAAAAAGACAAGAAAACTTTAATGAAGCATATGATATAGAAATATAAGACATTCACAAGTCTTGTACCTACTGATAGCCGATACAAAGGAAAAACTGTAAACGATTAGATGACCAAAATAATTAGTCACCACAGTAGAGGTTGTTAAAATATTGTAACTGCAAAGAATATTCTTATCCCCTTTTGTAGATAAAGATAAAATATATTTATTATTGATTAGATCAATCCCCTTTTGTGGATTGATCATGTCGGGTATTGAAAATGACCAAATCCCCTTTTGTGGATTGGTCAAACCCTAATTTCAATAGGCTAAATAAGAAGTCGGCCCTAGAATACATTAGAGGTGGTTAAACCACCCAGAAGAAGAAGTCGTCCCTACTAGTGAAGATACACTTCCACACATGCCAGAATTGTATAAATAAGAGAGGTCAGTGCCTCATTTAAACACACACTCAACTCACTCATCTAGTGTGCCAGTATTGAAGGAAGTTGCAGTTACCAGATGTCGGAAGAAGGAAGAGAGAGAGAGGTGCATCTTTGAAAGAGGAATTTATGTGTTGTTTGGTTCATTATCTTGGCATTGTATTGGCTATCTATATTAAGGAAGTTTTGTTGGTTTTTCTTCCCCTTGAGGGTTTCCCAGGATAAATGCTTGTGTACTATTGTGATTGTGTTTCTCTCAGTGATCCTGTCTATGCTATTGTTATCTAGTAACTCGAAAGGTAACCTAATATTAGCAGAAACTTTAACATGGTATCATAGCCAAGCTGAAGAGAGCATCTTTCACAAGAAAAAGAAAAATGTCACAATTGTCGCACAAGAAAATTAGGGTTTTTTAATAAAGAAGGTTTTCAACCTCAAATCCGTCTAGAAAGGTGTGCCCTACCTCGAGGAACATTTTGGAATCCTCATCGCACTTTTTCAGTGGCTAGATCTCCCAGAAAGTGAAACCCTAGTTTTCACAAAGTACTAGAAAACTAGAAGTACCAAAAAACCAGAAGCACCAGTCCAGAAATCTGCAGATCAAGTTTGGAGGGGTAAAAGTTGGATTTTCTGAAATCTAAACACACCAGACTACTCGCCTCAGTCCACCGCATATTTTAGTGAGTTCAGTTTTCAGATCCAATTAATTTGATTTTTTTATTATTTCTATAGCCTGGAGGGCTAGGGTTTCTTCTACAAGAAAGAATGGCTACCAGCATGAGGGTAGAAGATAGGCTAGAAGGATCTAGAAACTTCAGATCTTGGAAGCATAGGTTGTAGATGATTCTAGACGAGAATGATCTCCTAGAACATGTTATAGTGGGTGTACTAGAACCAGAGGAAGAAGATCAAAAGACCAAGCATAAGAAGAATAAAAAGAAAGCAAAGAGAATCGTGTCAGATTCAGAAAAGGATCACTTGAACCCTCATATATCTAAACTATAGACAACAAGGCAAATAGCACTTAGCAGGTTATATGAAAGCAAAGACATTAGCCGGAATTTTACCTGAAGAAATCAACTTCATAATATGAAGATGGACAACTCAGAATCGGTCACATCCTATCTTATGAGAGTTTCTCAGATCAGATATCATCTTGTAGCTATTGGAGATGTCATTAGTGACAAAGAACTTGTAACCACAACCCTAAATGGGTTTCCAACTTTCTGGATTCCTTTTGTACAAGGAGTGCGTGTAAGAAGCAAGTTACCCAAGTTTGATAAGTTATGGGCAGATTGCACACATGAAGAATATAGACTTGCAGACCAACAAAAGAGATTAATTGTCTATGAAGAGGAAGCTCTTACAGCTCAAAAGAAAAAAATAAGTTCCTTCAGGAAGAACAATAAAGAAGCTAACTCCATAAGAGTTCCAGACAAGAAAGATGTTTCAAAGATCAGATGCTACAACTGTCAAAAGTTGGGACATTTTTCTTATGATTGTCCTCAGGGAAAAGGGAAAATAAAGTATCAAGCACATGTGGCAGAGGAAGAGGAATCTCCTCCCTCAAAGAAATATTCAGTAGAAATTAAGGATTATGTACTTTAAGTTAAAGATAGTTGATCTGAAGAAAGATAGCAAATGGTGGAGTCCGTGGAGCCTCCCCACACAAAAACAAAATATAAGTATTCATGTTTATTTTTAGTATCTTTTTTACTTTAATACTTTATCATTACAAGTTAGATTTTTGTGAGAATGTGAATTAACCTAGTTTTATTTCAGTGTCTATGCAGACTTATGAAGGAAGTATCAAAGAAGAGGATGAAGAAAGAGATAACATATTTATTTCACGTATGATCACTCATGAGAGCGACAAAGAAAGGATATTGTAAGTAAGTTTACAATTCTCGGAAGAAAGAACTTATGGCGTGACTTGCAGAAGTTAGACAACACGAGAAGGACATATGATATGGTGACATTCAATGAAGACCAGACAATATCCGATATTTATATAGGAGTAGGAGGCTCCTAAAAATGCAGAACAAAAATATTCAAGATGAAGAAAAAGATGGATACTCAGATATAGTGGATGAGATGTAGGTAACTACAGGTTTCTCTAGTACCATTCTTATAGATGCAGAGGGAGCAGGTTCATCCAGTATGAAGACAGAAAGAAAGAAATATTTGAACTCAAGAAGGCACCCAGGATATTACAGAAGAAAACTTCAAGGATGATGATTAGAAGTTATTAGCTTGGTGCAAGAGGGATCCATGTCTCCAATTTCGAAATGAAGGATCATGATTTGATGCAGTTAGAAAAGTATATGGATGGTGCCCAGATATTTTGATCAAGATAAAAGCTATCTAGTAAATGGATGGTGCCTAGCAGATGGATAGCATGGTATTATACCATTCAAATATTTTGTACCACAAGAGATTTTTTATATCCCATAGCTAGACCTTTGTAGAGAAGGAGAAAGAGAAAATACCTTTGTAAAGAAGGAAAGAGAAATCCCACAGGTAGACCTTCATAGAGAAGGAAAAGAGAAGAGACCTTCGTAGAGAAGGAAGAGACCTTCGTAGAGAAGGGAAATGAGAAATTTTCCAAGGTTGGCCTATGTCCACGTGTTGAGTTTTGGATACTCTAGGGACATGCTAGAATACCCTCGTAGAGAGGAATGTGGATGTTTCTCCAAGGGGCAGCGGGCATATACTCTTCTCTAGCCAAGGATTGAGTAGCCTGGAACACAAACCTTGATCATGTGGAATGGTTAGTTGGCTCTTAAGGTTTGTGTCCTGATCCTGCATGGATCACGGAAAGGGAGTCTAGTCTTGCCCAGCTTAGCATGTTAGCTTCTCTAGTTAATGTGGGATGACTACGAGTGAAGCTATGGTAGTAGTCCTCCCCAGTGGATGGGTGAGATAGATGACTAAAAGAGAAGGGAGAACATAAAAGGAATGGAAAAACTCATAGGACATATTTTGTGTGAATATAATATATTTTATGTGTGAATATAAGAAAGAAGTATCTTCTGTGTGAAGATGAAAGAAAGAAAGAGTATCTTCTGCACGAATATAAAGAGAACAAAACTTCTGATGATTTATAGATATTCCAGTCAGTGATCATGATGCCAGATGACCAAGTGGATGCCTCCAGTTATCCAGCTAATGATGATTACCCAGTTGATGGTGTTTCCCAGTTGATGATGTTATCCAGTGGATGTTTCTACCTAGTTGATGTCAACATCCAATGACCTGTCAAAAGATAAAGAATATCCATCTTGTTAAGAGGGAGTGTTAAAATATTGTAACTGCAAAGAATATTCTTATGCCCTTTTGTGGATAAAGATAAAATATATTTATTATTGATTTGATCAATCCACAAAAGGGGATTGATCTAATCAATAA
>JASDQU010244517.1:103584-139501 GCA_032191745.1 Picea mariana
ATAAAGATAAAATATATTTATTATTGATTAGATCAATCCCCTTTTGTGGATTGATCATGTTGGGTATTGTAAATGACCAAATCCCCTTTTGCGGATTGGTCAAACCCTAATTGTAATAGGCTAAATAAGAAGTCGGCCCCAGAATATATTAAAGAGGCCCCAGAATATATTAAAGTTGGTTATAACCACCCAGAAGAAGAAGTTGGCCCTGCCAATGAAGAGACACTTCCACACATGCCAGAATTGTATAAATAAGATAGGTCAACGCCTCATTTAGACACACACTCAAGTCACTCATCTAGTGCACAAGTATTGAAGGAAGTTGTAGTTACCAGTTGTCGAAAGAAGGAAGAGAGACAGAGGCACATCCTTGAAAGAGGAATTTATGTGTTGTTTGGTTCATTATCTTGAAATTGTATTGGCTATCTATATTAAGGAAGTTTTGCTGGGTTTTCTTCCCCTTAAGAGTTTCCCAGGATAACTTCTTGTGTACTCTTTTGATTGTGTTTCTCTCGATGATCCTGCCTATGCTATTGTTATCTAGTAACTAGAAAGGTAACCTAATATTAGCAGAAACTTTAACAGAGGTTGTACTAAATTGTAGCTAAGCATTCATCGAAGACATATAATAAAAATATAAAACAAAAAAGGAGCACATAACTCAGGCTTGAAAAGATTTGGAATCTTCAATCTGCATTCATATTAATTCTGGAAAAAATTAAAATTGATGCTTACAATCAGCCTAGGAAAATCCCTCTCTTAGTCTTATGAAATTATATTTATACAAAGTCACCAATTCTTGACGGTTGGTGATATCCTAACTCCTAGGGGCTAATAGTTACAAAAATGCAAACCTAAACCGTTTGCATGATCTTCTTTTATTTCTCTATTATCTCGATAATATAAACTTTCAAAATGAAACTTCATTGTTTTATTGAAGTATCTCCTTCTTTTGATCCGATACATTCAACACATTTTTCCAGAAAGTGCACAAAAGTTCTGGGAGGCTCTGGAAGATCCTTCGCTTCGAATAGATAAAAATTTCTCTGAATTTTTGGAAGTCGATCTTCAATCCCTTTATCAACGAACTTAATTGATTGCAATTTTAAGTTTGGCTTCACCAGCCACCTGTCTATTGGGGTAACATCAATTTCTTTTAGTTGTGAAATTTCCATCTAAATTTCGTTCAAGTTCTCTTTGAAATTCAATTGTTGTTTTATAATATTAATCTGTCCTAGAAGCCCAGTACAATTGTCTCTTCCAAAACCTAATGATCCTTTGTCTATCAAATCAAAGACTTCTTCACAATCATCTTTGATTTCCTTGGCTATTCTCTTGTTTTCGGCTATGTTGGCCTCCCATACTTTAAGCATGATATTGCCTCTGATCTTCTCTGTGACAGACAGCTTTGGAGTTTTTAATACCTCTTCATTTCTTGAAGATACAACTTATTTTTTAAAAGTATCCCTTGCTTCTTTAGCCTCTTTTTCCTTGAAAACAATGTTATCAAAGGATTCACTTACTTCTTGAAAATAATTCTGAATAATCTCTACTTTGGAGATCAATCTCTGTTGCTCAGCTTTTATCTTTGTATGCACCTCTAGCGACTGGACCCAAAAAACTTTCAAATCTATAACCTGGGCTTCTGTTGAATTCAATTTAGCTTGTAGTTTTTTTACAAGTTCTTCTTGTTGAATAACTTGCATCTGGCTCGTCTGCACCTTCTTGTTCATCTCATCTAGACTTGACTTAAGCAATTGAATTTCCTCTTTGTCAACAACTCTGGCTTGGTCTAGACCTTTATTTATTTATTCTCTGATATTTTTCTCAGTATTTTTTAATTGGCCCTGCAACTGGCCTATCATGTGATTACTCTGTTTCATCATTTTTCTCATATTGTCAACAGTAAAAATTTTGGTTGTTGCCAAAGGTCCCATAGATCCCACTACCTCTGTAGTGAAATCTCCTTCTTCCAAATTCTGCCTGTCTACCAGAACTCTGTGCATCTTTACCATGGTACCTTCTCTCTAATGCATCTCCTGCTTCACCACAGCCTTCCTCTTTTTACTGAAAAAGTAGTCAGAGGAGGGTATCTCTTCTCTAGAGATAGGAGTAAGGTCACTAGCATATATGACTTGTAGCTAAGGGATCCCAAAAGTGGACTGCAAATGAGTCAAGGAAGTAATGGGACTACCTAGATCTGTAGATTTTGTTTCCCCTGTTGTTTTGGGGATATCAGCATTAATTGTTGATGATGAAGGAGGAATCTATTTAATAGACGTGGGAGGTGTCTCAGACCCTTTTTTTGTTCCTGACCCTGGGTTCTCTATCTGTGGAGCTTCTACCTTTTGTGAAGACGTTTCAGTCTCCTTTGGATTTTTCTTTGTATTTGCTTTATCTTGCACTTCTGATCTCAAACCTGGGGGAGGACTTTTTTGTGCTGGAGGGGAAGTTGTCAATTCTCCTTGCAGTATCTTTGGCAAACCACTTCGCCTGTGTCTCTAGAATGTCAAAAAATTGGTCTGCAAGTCGGTTGATAATGCCTGTACTCTGCCTAATAAGTCCTCATAGGTTCTAGCTCCTTTGAACATGTCGTCGCAGGGGGATTTTTCATGTTCATATGCTTTCAAATTGCAGTGGGCAAGGTGATTTCCCACAATTTGATAAGGGTCATATTTTCTGTGTTTGATATCCACTAATTTGACCTCTTCTAGTGTTGCGGCTTCAACCTTGGAATGAACTAGGTTAAGTAGTGAAAACTTCCCAATCTGCACAGGGAAAATTGGCCAGAACTTATTTGAGTTTCTTTCAGTTCTATCTCGATGCCCCCTGTTATTGTTTGATAGGCCACCTCCCTACACACGAGTCTATCAAGAAGGAATTTTGGAAGTGCATGAGAAGGAATTGAGCATCCGAAAACCCTGACATAGGAGAATCTCTCCTCGATAAGCCAATCAACAATGGCCTTGAGGTTTCCTATGATTGATTCTGAAATACGAGGGGGTGCACAACCATACAACATTTGATGCACAGGTAACACTACGAAATGACAGATTTCTTAAAAGGAATCTTTAACATTTTCCTCCCATTGGTTAGAGTGATACTCATGAATGGGTTCAGTTCAGGCTGGGTTCCAGCTCTAGTTCATCAAGGGGAATGGATTCACGAAGCAGATAACGTCCATAAAGTATGAAGACATGTAAAAAGATACAGGACGTCCTTTGGATTTTGTCGTTTGGTACTCTGTAATCTCCTTAGCTAGATTATCTAATAAAATATTTCTCCAATTGAAACTGTAACCCTCAGCTACTTCATGTAAAAGCAAAACCCATCCAAATGGGTAGGGATTTTCTTCCCAAAAATTCTACATAGCATCAGAGCTACATAAACCATGTACTCATTTAATGAAGTCATGGCATAATTTCCATGGGTATCAGCCCTAAATTTTGCTGGAATTCCCCACCAGTGTTTGATTATACCAGGATATGTTTGATCTAACTCTGTGCATTCTTTTCTTTGAAATTCACTTACAAATTATGCATTATAAAAGTATTTAGGATTTGGAGACAGTTTATACATTACTTGGATATGCTCCGGTCTAAACGAGCCGACAACGACCCCTTGGTTGTTTAAAATACTCCCCGTCTACACGTCAATTTTCTCTAAAGCCCAACTGATCATATCATTGTATGGAATGAGTCGTGGGTGTGTGGCTATCTTGTGAATCTCAGACTCTGCTATGTCTCAAAGTTTGTTCTTGGAATCATCGGGGAAATTTTTAATTTCGTAGTCTAAGGTTTCAAAAATTTTCCTCCAAGATTTGATCGAATCAATAATATGCGGGGTAGTATCAGATATAATATCTCCCTCCGGATCTGAGCTTTCACCTACTTCTTCACTTTTCTTAGGTGCCTTTCTGGGTGCCATGATGTTTGTGCTAGGACAGAAGTCTGTTGCAGAAAAAAAAAAGTGTGTAAATTTTGTTGAATGCAACTCACTCCTAAGTCTGAAAAATAAGAATGAAATTCGAAATACCAAACCTTTATTAACCTTTAACTCGTCTTACAATGAGCGTACTGATACAGGCGATAAAACTTTAATGCTTTAATGGGGAAGATATGCCTAGAGATACGTAATTGTGTTAAAAATATCTCCATTTGTCCGTTATAGATACTACCATATATCAGCGATTCAAAACTGGAGCTTCGAAAGAAATGTCCTCAACGACTCCGAAATAATGAAACGCGAAAAATCATTTAAACATCATTAAGCTTGTTTAAAATTAAGTTAATTAAGTTTAGGCTTTTAATACTTTTGTGATTTCGCATTTCGGAGTTTTAAGTATCATGTCCCCAAGAGGTATGACACAAGCAAACCCCAAATCGCGAAATCGCGATAGGATTAATTAAGGTGCTAACCACTTGTATTAATATTTTAATTAATATAAATCAGGGATTAGTTTTTACTCTACGGGAATTCGAGAATCGGGGGTTCGAGGGTCGAGACTTTGATAGCATTTCGATACAAGGAATCTTGAATCGCGACTAATTAATGATTTGTTAAATACGTTTAAAACTTGATTAATCGCTATTAATATATACTTAGTGAAAAGCGTGTCGAGACTTTATAATACTTTTAAAGTTGTGATGATCGAAAAGAAACATTTGGAAAGTTTAGGGAGCTATCAATCGTTTTTATTTTTAATTATTTCTTTCAAATAAAACCCTTTTCTGGACTTCGGTACCAGAACTTTGGAGCTGTTAATTGAAAATAATGCTTTGTGAATAGACGAATCCCAAAACCTGAAAATTTTGAAAGACTTTTGACTCCTTTTTAGAACTAAGGGCGTCTCCATAACTAAAAAATAATGAAGTTTTAGGTTTAAAGAGGAAAGATTAAACTTCGTTTCAAAAGATCCAATCCTCCAAATGCAAGTTTTTTGTCCAAATGTAGATGTTCTATCAAATGGATCAAATGGAGTGGATGTCGCAGAACCGAATGAGTGTCGAAGGTGCACCAAAACCTTGTGTCGAAGAGGTTCCAAACACAGGTGAAGAAACAAGCATTGTGGTTTTAAAAGATGAAAATTTCCAGTGTGAAGAGAAGATAGATTTCAAAATAAGTATCTTACTCGAAAACTGAGCACACATACTATCCATATCATCAGACAATTTATTGATCAATGACGTCGATCCAGATCTCACTTCAAAAATATTCTTGCATATCGATCCAATGTTGAAACAAAGATATGATCTATTGGATTCTCTATCAATCAAACATATTTCTCCCGCGTACTTCTCAAAGAAAATTGTGTCCATAGGAAAGACCAACTCTTCAAGAGACTTACAAAAACTGGTGACAAAAAATATAGAACTGCATCCCATCTGTTCCTCCCTCCTTTACAATCAGTGGCCCCAAAAATTCGGATTACGGTTTCCTATCAAAGAACGTAATGATCGACCCAACTGAATTCCTCCTCTAGCAGTGCTCAGTCGCTCGCCAGTTTGAGGGACAGGCCAGTTTGACGGACTTCCTCTTGTGAAACCCCAATTTTGTGAGGCAGTTGATAATTAAGGACTGCCAAAACTCTTGTCACAAGTGTTTCGGTGTCCTCGGTCCCCGCAAATTCCAATGAGCCCCTCGTGCTCACTTACAGGTTGATGGCGCTATGCAGAAACTTCAGGCTGCACTTGGGCTCGCCGTCAAAATTGAAAAATGAACCTCGAATTGGGTTCCGCCCTGGAATCTTAAGTGAATATTAAGACCATCTTTTGAATCATGAGACCTTGTGGTTTTAATGGTGATAGAAAGTGAAAGGAAACAGATGGTGAGAGAAAGAGAGTTCAAAGAAACCAAAATATGGAAATAGAAAAATCAAAGCACACTACTCTCGCCTACAGGAATCTATTCCTCGAACGGGCTTTCATTTCTCTTCCAAGATCCTGGGCTTCACGTGAGGGATTTAAATCCCAGTCCTTCTCTGATACCATATTGAGAAATATAAGAGTACACATTATTATGCACAAAACCACAAAAGTGGGAGAGATCTCTTCATTTAACAAAGAAAATAGAGTACATATAAATATGCAAGCTTCGTCTCAAGATAGGAGAACTACCTTGATTTACTGTTGATAAAATATCTCAACCTCAAACCAATCTAGGAAGCATCTAATTGGATGTGAGAGATTCACTCCAACTAGTTTCAACATTTTCCTAAAGAGTAGCAACATGCTCTCTAGGTGATCTTAACAAACACACCAACACCAAATATGTTGAATATTGGAACATATCAAGAGGAAGAAGTTCAAGCATTGAATTCATTCCTTATTAATGTTGTTGTCATGATTTGTAATAGAGAAAACAATAGGAGGAAGATGTGGTCATTGAAAGTGATGTTGTGGGTGAAAAAATAAGAAATGAAGAAGATAATACAGAGAAGATAGGTTGGCAACAAGAATGTGTAGAGCGAAAATGTATTATATGATAGGATAAACCTTATAGGAGAGAAACATAACAACTGAATCAAAAACAATATAAGAAATCCTAACGATTGGTACAGCTGGCAGTGTGCAGTCATACACTATTGAGGTTATAACTAACACTCCCTCTTAAACTCAACAGTTAGAAACATCAACATTGAAAATTCCCAAGTGTTGTCTCTGAAAATAAAAAATGGTTTTTCCCAATGGATTTGTAAATATGTCTGCGAGCTCATCTCATGAACCACAAAATTGAAGGGCAATTTCACCATTCTTGACTAGCTCACGTTTGAAGTGAAAGTGAGTGTCAATGTGCATTCTTTTCTTATGAAAAACATGGTTTTTGGATAAAGCAATTGTTCAAATATTATCACAGAAGATAGGGGCTGGGTCCTTTTCTGTATGTGACATGTCATTCAATAGTCTTCATGGCCACATAGCTTGACATGAAGCTGAGGTAGCAGTGACATACTTTTCCTTTGGAGAAGATATTGAGGTAATGGGTTGTTTCTTTGATGCCCAAGAAATCAGATCCCTGCCCAGGTGAAAAGCATACCTTGAGGTGCTTTTTCGGTCATCTAGGCTTCCTGCAAAATCATTGTCAGTGTAACCAAAAAGATGATTATTTTTAGATTGAGTGTACCATAAACCAAAATTGAGAGTGCCAGCAACATATCTCAGAATTCTTTTTGCCATCTTCCAGTGAGAATCTTTGGGAGATTCCATGAACCTGGAAACAAAGTCGATTGCATACATAATATCAGGCCTAGTTGTAGTAAGATACAACAAACTTCCTACTAAACTTTTGTACAAGGTAGAATCCATTGTAGGGCCTTCATCTTGCTTGCTCAATTTTGTGCTTATGGGTATAGGAGTTTCTGTTGGATTGCAATTTTCCATGCAAAATCTTTTGATGATGTATACTTCATAATTTTGTTGATAGACAAAAATTCCTTTGGTTGATTGGTCAACCTCAATCCCTAAAAAATATTTCATTATGCCAAGATCTGTCATCTTAATCTCGTATTGCATGGTATGTTTAAAACTGGTTAACTCAAGATTTCCAGTATATATCATGTCATCAACATATAAACATACAATCAAAATTTTACCTTGCTGATATGTTTTGGTGTATAGAGTTGGCTCATTTTGGCTTCTGTTGAAACCACTCTTGATCAAGTAAGTGTCAATTATGTTGTACCAAGCTCTTGGATCTTTCTTTAATCCATACAAGGATTTCTTCAATCGATACACTTTGGTTGGTTTTTCTTTGACCTCATATCTAGGTGGCTGATCCACATAGACCTCTTCTTCTAAGACACCATTCAGGGAAGTTGATTTGACATCCATCTGGTATACTTTCCATTTGTGTTGAGATACTGTGGCTAAGAGAGTCCTTACAGTGTCCAACCTTGCTACTGGAGAAAAAGTTTCACCATAATCAATGTCCGGTTGTTGTGATAATCATTTGGCGACAAGTCTCTCTTTGTGTTTTTCAATCTGCCCCTTTTCTTTGAGTTTAGTTTTGTAAACCCACTTGACAACAATACTTGTCTTATGTATGGGTAGATAAACAAGATCCCATGTATTGTTCTTCTCAATGGAGTCAATCTCTTTGTTCATGTCTTAAACCCAATGTGGCTCTTTAGTTGCCTCTTTAAAAGATCTAGGTTGACATGACATTAATGCAATAATATTGTGTTGATCAATATCATCCAACTACTGATGGATTTCTCTCAAGCTTCCAGTTCTCTGATATTGAAGTTTAGGGGATGATTTTTTTCTTGAAAAAGAGTTGTCGTGAGGACTTTCAGGCTATCCTTGTACCTGCAATCTTGGAAGGACACGCTGATGTGTTTGTTTTCCTGAATTTTTTGTGTTTTTAGGAAGTGGCAGCAATGGATTTTGATTGTCCATAGAGCAATTTTCAGACTCACTCCATAACTGATTTTCAAGAAATTTGACATCTCTGTTGGTTTCTTTGAAATCGGATTGTAGAGTCTATAGACTTTGGATGTCTCATTGTAGCCAACAAAAATGCATTTCTCACTTCTATCATCAAGTTTCTTCCTCGATTCAAAAGGTATGTGAGAGAATTCAATGCATCCAAATGTCTTAAGATGAACAACATTCATTTTTTCCCGCTCTATGCTTCTTGAGGGACCTTCATCTTGACACTAGTGGTTGGGGATCTATTCAGGAAATAAATTGAGCATGCTACTGCTTCATCCAAAAATAGATTTGATAGACATTTCTCTCTAAGAAGGCTCTGTGCCATGTTCATTATAGTCTGATTTTTTCTCTCAGCCACTCCATTTTGTTGTGGAGTATACCTGGTTGTGGTTTGCATGATTATGCCTCGTGATTTGTAGAAATTTTCAAATTATGTTGAACAATATTATCCTCCTCCATCTGACCTGAGAATCTTCACATATTTCCCACTCCGTTTTTCATCTTTATTCTTGAACTCTTTGAACTTTGTGAAGGTTTTAGACTTGTGTCTGAGGAAATAGATCCATATTTTCCTGCTAAAGTCATCAATAAATGTTAGGAAATAAAAGCTACCACCTATTATGTTTGTTTGCATTGGTCAACATTGGTGAGTGTGAACTAGCTCTAAGTGTTGTTTGTCTTGAGTGGAGGACTGTGGAAAGTTGGTTCTCTTATGTTTTCCAAGAATGCAAGACTCACATGGGGGATTTTTCTCTTTGAAGATAGGTAGACCTTTGACCATGGAGTGCTTCTGTAGAAGGCTTAGAATCTGAAAGGGTAGATGTCCAAATCTTGCATTCCAAATCATAGTTTCATTGGGGGTGGATGCACTTTGTGCATAAGATTGGGTCATATTTGCAGTTCTAAGGGCCAGGGGAAACATTCTATTCCTATTCATGTCGATTTTAGAAATCAAATTTTTTTTGGGAGGTTTTTCATATATTCTACATGATGCTCCTTCAAAAATTACCTTATATCCATTTTCAACTAATTTTCCTACACTTAAGAGATTATGTTTCAGATCTTGAACATGATAGACATCATTTATGTCTTTCTTTACATCTTGTTTAGTGAGAATGGGTACACTTCCTTTTCCTTGAACTTTGACTAAAGAGTCATCTCCAAGTGTAATATCAGATGAAATAGAAGAATCAATGCATGAAAGTAAATCTTTGTTACCTGTCATGTGATTGTTGAATCCATTGTCCATCAACTAGAGGTCCTTGTGTTGTTCTTAAGTTTTGTGGCATGAGAGAAACATCCCATCTGAGGTGTCTCCTTCATGATTTGAGACATGTGCTATGCCTGAGTGTTGATTTGCTTGCTTCTTTCGGCATTCAGATTCATTGTGCCCATACTTTTTGCAGTAATAACATGGTATGCTTGCTTTTCCATTTGATCTCCTCTCTCTACCTCTTTGAGGATGGAAATTTTGTGTCTCGTTTTGTTGTGTGTGACCTTCACCTGAGTGATTGTTTCTTGGACTTCTCCCTGTTCCTCTCTAACCTTTGCATCTACCTCTGCCTCTCCCTCTGCTGAAATAGAATTGAGTCTTGAAGGCGTTGGTTATTGACTCATCTTCTAGATATACTCTAGTCTCATGTGTCAACAGAGAGCCCATTAGTTCATCTGTTGAAAAATTTGACAGATCCTTGGATTCAAGGATGGTTGTAACAACCATTTTGAATTTCTTTGGAAGACTTCTGAGGACTTTCTCAACAATCCTTTGATCATGGATGTCTTCACCAGTCAACCTGATCTGGTTTACAATTCCCATGACTTTGGTCATAAATTGATCAACGTTTTCAAACTCTGTTATTTTTAAAGTCTCAAAATGCGTCCTCAAGGTATGTAGCTTAATTGTTTTGACCGTGTCATTTCCCTGGTAAGTTGTTTGTAGGATGTCCCAGACCTGTTTTGAAGTAACAACACCTGTGATTTTTGAAAAAATCGAGTTATCCATTGAGTTCTGAATCCAGAACTTTGCCTTATTCTATCTTTTCATGTGTTCTTCCTGAGAAACTCTCTCTTGATTGTTCATGGAAGCTAGGTCTGCTGGATCTAGTTCCACATAGCCAAGATCCATTGGATCCCATCACTCTTATGCTTGTAAGAAGGATCTCATTCTAAGAGACCAAAATTCATAGTTCTTTCCAAGAAGAATTGGCCCTTGTGTTGGTCTTAAATGGTTAGAGGTGGCCATTTTTGTAAAAAAAAATTAGAATAGAAAACAAACTGGTAGTATTTTTCATGCTTTTTCTTAGGGACAAAAAATACCTAAGATTTATGGAAGCAAACATGTCCTCTTTCTCTTTTCTGGGCATAAAACCAGTTCCTCGAAATCCTCTGTGTGACTTCAGACCGAAAAAAAAACGCGGGCTAGACCACTTCTTTAGCTCCGATCTGGTTGGATCTGACTATCCAAGCACGAGATCTAGATTCGAGCTCTGTTCTTTATCGACTGTAGCCCCTATCAATGGATGAATCGAGTGATCTAAGTTTACTCAAGAGCCAATCCATATTTATTTTTAAGGAAAAAAAATTAATGTTTAATCCGCATATTACCAAGGGATGAGAACTAGGGGCTATGGGGCTTCAGGCTTCGAGCATTTCAATGTGTTAAAGCCTTAGTTCCTCCAAAGTCGCGAACTGACGAAGTGATCAACAGTCCCAATTACCCATCCAGATATACGGCTCAAAATAATTTGGGACTTCAGGGTTTCAAAGATCAACAATCCTCATATCTTGGCAAACCAATGGCCAAGATCTATTTTGGGACTTCGACCTTCCGGAGTTCTCGTCTGCTAACACGCGCTATCCTCCATAGTGATGAATCTCCGAAGTGATGAGATCAGCTTCCACGTGTCCTCTCGATTGGACAACTAAGATTTACTTTAGCCTTCGGGCTTTTAGGAGTCCACACAACACTGCACCATGTTCTCCCCGAACCCTGAACTAGCGAAGTGGCAAATCCTTCATCCACGTGTCCAACAAGATCAAGGGATGATATTTACATTGGAATCCTGGGCTTTGGGAGTTTCAAGGTGCACAAAACCTCAAACCTCCGAAGTGTTAACCTTTCGAAGTGTCAGATCTACCGACATGTGTCCACAACCTTCAACGGTTCAAATCTTCTTCGGCTCTGGAAGTTTATTCACTACATAAACCCTCTGAAGTGTTAAGTCTCTGAAGTAAGAGATTTGGCGCCACGTGTCCTCGTTGATGGACGGTCTAAATGAACCCTGGGCTTCAAGCCTCTGGGAGTTCTGGCTTCAAACCTTCGAGTTCCTACTGAAGTGGCTATCCTCTGGAGCGCAGGATCTCCTACCACGTGTCCATTGTGCAATCAACAACCTAGATTAACTCCAGCTCCCAGTCCTTCGGACCTCCAGACCTCTTCTAATATGCTTCCACGTGACCTTTCCACCGATGGTCTGGATGTGCTCTGCTCTTAGGAGCTTCAGGCGTCTCATGGGTCTTAGCACTTGCTTCCTCCCGGAGTGCTTACCTTCCGAAATCCAAGATCCATGGACACACGTCCTTTGCAAATGGACGGTCTTGATTCACTTCCAGACTTCAGAATACTCGTCTCCTCTATGGCTAAAAATAGAAAACCTCCCAACTTCCGAAGTCTGAAGGAAGCTAAGGGTTAAACACCGTGTGACTTACCTGGATCCAACAACTGTCAATCCACTTGCTCAGATCCAATGATTGTCGATCCACTCGCTCAGATCTGACGATTGGGATCTATTCTCCTTCTACGTGCTCCTTGATTTGTCTGGGCTTGATCTAATGGCCCAGATCTGTTCCCGTGGCCGGTCCAACGACTGTTGTAGCTTCTCCTCTGCTACGACTGTATTTTCGTCCTGAGAAAGGGATTTCACATATCTTTAAATGCTTCATCCTTTTGCAGGGCTGCCTTCATGCAATGTGATGTCTCCATCGTTCTTTTAAGCAGACTGCTCTCCAAGCTCTATGAAGAGTCTTACTTCCCGTGCTCTGATACCATGACAAAATAATAAATGAAGAAGATAATACAGAGAAGACAGGTTGAGAACAAGAATGTGCAGAGCGTAAATGTATTAGATGATAAGCTAAACCTTATAGGCGACAAACATAACAACTGAATCAAGAACTAAAGAAGAAATCCTAACAACTGGCACAGCTGGCCAGAACAGCTGATAGTGTACAGTCATACGTTCTTGAGGTTATAACTAACAGTGGGAGGTTTAGTGTGCATCGTTGATATCAATACTCACAACTCTCCAATCTCCATTCTTCATCCAGAGTATTGGAGATCAATTGCTAGATCCGATTCTTTATAAATCTTGAAAATTCTGGGCTCTGTCCAGGTTTTCAGTGAGAATTTTCCTATATGTGAGCTTTTGCCCAAATACGAACCGATTCTGGCATACCTTTGACACTTTTGACCCGAATTTGACATCATCAGAAAATTTTTGAGGTTAATTTCATCATTTATAGATTTTTTCTGATGGTTTGGACTCCATTTTGCCTTTTTCGTTTAGAAATGTGGACAAATGATTTGTACACTTTTGCTTTTATTTAGGACGATTCCTCGACCGGGTGGCTAAATTTCAAGCTTCGGACTTTCCTCGGTCATATAAGGGAGTTGCAGGGTGTAGATTTGCGCCCTCTGAAGGATGTTGGCAGAGCTTGTTAGAGATACTATATTTGCGTCGTCGAAGCCCACTGCTACGGCGTCGGCATGTTTAGACTGACGCAGGAGCGCCGCTGCCATCTCCGTCGTTGGATGTGGCCTGCCAATCCAACGTCCATAATTTAATGTGGGTTGCCAGAGGGGCTACGAGGTGACCTACCGAAACGACTTGCTATTGGCCCCCACCGTCCATCTTAAATCCAAAGATCGGACGGTTCACATGAATTACGAGCGAAAGCTGGGTCCAGGTGACGTCATCGCATTTTGGCGCGCAATCCCTCGATACCATCGATCTGCCTCTCTCCAATCGGACGGTTAATGTTTCATTTTTTATTAATTAAATAGACATCATAAATTTTGACTAACTCTTCTTGCACGCTGTCATATGGGGATGGCTAACACGGTCAACGTTCCATTTTTTATTAGTTAAATAGACATTATAAATTTTGACTAATTCTTCTTTCACGCTTTCATATGTCGTGGATAATATATTTATAAATGGAAATTCTAAATGTTTTATTTAAAATTTAGCTATGTAATTGACAGTGAGATGACAATTTTCTATTACTTTAATTAATTTTTTAAATGTATAAATCTATTCAGCACTTTGAAAGACGTCTATATCATTATCATTTGGAGTGTAAAAATTGAAATCTTCAATTCTAATAATCTTTTTAAATTTATGATCGAAATTGTTATAAAATTAGCGAAAAAAATGTAAAAAAAAATAAAAAATAAAATTAAATGTGATATGAATGCAAGGCAGAGAGAGGATAATCATTTTTGGAGGCCAATTATGTTTTGGTAGGAGTTTGTGCATGATGAAAAGGGATACAAAGGACAAGATTCTAGAGAAAGGTGGAAAAGGGTAAAATAATAGAAAATGAAGGAGAGAGCGCTTACCAATAGAAGTTGTGTGTGAAAAGAAAGATAAGGAAGAACGTAACATAAAAAGAAAATAGGGCAAACTTTGGTAAAGGAAAATTTACACAGCTACACGTATACTAGCATAGCCACAATTACGTGACTAATTAACGTTGAAAGGCATATTAAAACGAAACGCGGTCAGCACAGAAATGAAACTAAACGTTCCCAACATAGAAATGAAACGAAACGCGATGAAACTAAACGTTCCCAACATAGAAATGAAACGAAACGCGACCAGCCCACTCTGTGTGAATATCTTAATATTTTTTAATCAGATAGACGTGGCAATAAGTTAGTGAACACATTAATTTTTAAACACGATTAAGTAAATGTTAAAAAGTAAACATATAAACGGATGTCTTTATAACAGCTCGGAAGTTAATGGATGAAATCAGAGCCATTCATTTATTGTAACGACTAAGAATATTCTAGGCATATTTAATCTCGTCCATAGAAAACGTATTAAGAACTAAAAACTTATTAAATGTGCCCATTGTCAATAGGTGTACGCCTTTCGACGTAATTATTGGTCTTATAGTAAGAAATGATTGGAAGTGTCTTGCTAAGACTTAGACCAAAAGGGTTGATAGATAAGAAATATGCACTAGCTATAGGCATATTATTTGTCTTGAGAGATTAGTGGGCAATGATTGTAACTGCCTTGCTAAGACTTGGACCAAAAGGGTTGATAGATAAGAGAAATATAGGTACTTTGACCACTTTGTAAGTTCTAAAGAAGAGTCTATGTACTATATATTTGTTAATTTTCTTAAAACAATTACATTTTAATCTCTTGCATGTGTTTAAGTTTCTGATTGTTTAATTTTAATCTCTTCCATGTGTTTAAGTTTATGAATGTTTAATTTGTTGTTTTAGAATCTTTGAATTTGTGAGTTTCAAGCTTGTAGTGTCTATTTCTTGTTATTAGTGTTTGTAGGCTTAAAATTTGTAGAAGTGTAACTCTAAGACCTATTGTCCACTTGTATTGTAGTTGAGTTTGTGGTGAGTTTGAATTTTGGCAAAGCACTGAGGTCCTTTTCGCATCTATTGGTATCTAAGAAAGAGTGTTCTACAACTTACAATGTAGGTGTAATTTCACTGAAGGGGTCAACTCCACTGTTGATGTTGTTGGTAGAGTTGTAGGGCAAGACGAACAATGCCAATTCAGGTTGAGTACATGTTGTTGAATGACTATGGGAAGCACTAACAATGAAGTTGGATAACGTTCTCTATGGGCAACACCAACAACGAACAAACCCATTTCAGGTTTGGAATAATTGGGTGGAGATTGAAGTCTACAAGTATTAAGACAATGCCACTACAATGGCTATGGGAAGAGTTGTAATTGAGAAATTTAAGACTCTAGTTGTTCCAACGAGAGTGGGAGATGGGTAGAACTATTGCAGGAGATTTAAGTGAAGTTTGAGAAGGAAGACAACTCCAACTGTGTGTGTGTTGGGTAAAGTTATGGAAGAAGTTGAGAAACATTTAACCTTGTAAAGATATTGCATGTATCAACTGCAAAGATCAAATATAAAAAGAGTGTGAGGTTTTTGAAGATTGGACAGTGGGAGGTCCTATGAAAAAGAGGCCTTAAAGGAAATATGTGAAGGATTGAAATTTTTTATGGTTATGGTAGAAGCATTAGAGGGAGCACATCGGATTGAAAAATCCTTGGGTCCTGATAAGTTAATGAATACTTTGATGGAAAGGAGAAGACCCCTCATAGAAGATGAGATAGTGATTAAGATGAGATCATGATCGTTAGCGAGCATAGAAGATTAAGTTGAGGATGGATATGCACTGGTTATGAAGCTTGCAATGAAGAGAAATCGATGTATTAGGTTGAAATGGAGGAAGTTTCAGAAGAAGACCTCATAGATGTTGGAGAAGGTGATGAATATGATAATGGAGGTTACAAGCATGGACATGGAGATTATGAGGAAGGAGACATTATGGTGTGTCATCCAGAAGAACGAGAATGAACGGGAATTATTGGACGATGTTCCTTGGGGAACATATGTGGAGTTTGATGAGGAAAGTGAAAGCAACGACTATTAGAATAATGTAGAAACTTCTAGAATACATTATAAATTTATAATGTTGTTTTGGGTTTGTTTCACAAGAACGCAGATTTAGTTTGTGGGTGGTTTAAGATCCACAATGATATGAGTGTGATCTAATCCTCTATTTGACTATAAATGTAATCAAATTCTCTCAATAAACCAAGTTCGTGAGCATTGTCTCACTTGTGTGTTCCTATTGTTCTAAATTTAATTTGGTATGAAAGCTAAGGTCAATTACATTGTGAGGAACCACACCACCATTGCTACCAGTGTTTTGAGAGTGGATGTTGCTGCCATCATAAAGGGTGTGCATGGAGCTGTGGGTGGAAGAGTGATCGTCGCTGGCAGTAAACAGTGCAAGATAACGATTGTTATTTGCACCATATGTGTTAACGTCGCCACTAATTCTGCCATGTTTTTACATTCAAGACATGTATCTCACGAGTTAATAAGGGCATCATATGAGCTAAAATTTGTGCAAAACGCTTCTTTTTGGCAATCAATTCCAGCCCAATTCCTATAAAAGTAATGGTGTCGTCATAATTTTACTTGTATGAGGTATCGTTCTACCATGTTCTGAGGGGTTTTGTGGTCTCCTTGCAACATGGTTTTGTGGTATGCTTCTTTGAGCGTTTTCACCGCGGATACATATCATCTCATCTCAGAGTGGATACATATCATTGGTAGCTTGCGTGCACCAATATATTATGCTTATGTCACCTTCATCCCAACATTGGACCTCTTATCGCAGGAAATACAGTAACGTCTTAGTTGTGTTTTGAGACGAAAACTAGGGTGACATCTACAACGAATTGGATATCCATGCACTTGTAACTCGGAGTGTTGTTTGCAACAGAGAAGGAGCCTGTAAGGTATAAGACAGTTCTTTGTTTTTTTCTCTAAATTGGAGGATAATCATTGAATTATTTGTGGTAGAAGATGTAAAACCCTCTTGCTGATTCTTATTTAAATGAGTCCACTAAACTTGATGGTGAAAATTATGTAAACTGGAAGTTTAAGTTGACCACCATTTTAGAGGCATATAGTCTATGGACGATTGTCAAAGGAGATGAGCCCAAACCTACTGATGTTGCCTCGATTCTAGATTGGGATAGACGAGAAATGAAAGAGAAAGTGTTGTTGCATATGTTCGTAAAGGACAACATCATTCCTCATATAAGAGACTGTAAAACTTCCAAAGAGACGTGGGACATTCTCAAAGGTTTGTACGAAACCTCTAATGCAAACTGGATTTTATTCTTAAAAACTAATCTATTATCTACCAAAATGGAAGCCAATGAAAGCATAAGTAATTTTGTATCCAGAATTAAAGATTTAAGTGATGAGCTGGGTGACTTTGGTGAAAAGGTTTTCAGTAGGGATTTAGTAACAATCACTTTGAAGGGTTTAGTGCAAGATTATAAAGTATTTATTTCATTACTCTCAGCTAGACAAATGCCCCCTACTTTTGATGAATTGGTTGGTATCCTTCTTCAAGAGGAAGAGAGAATGAAGAATTATGATCTGGACTCAAGTGGCTCAGATTTGGCTTTGATTGCAAGAGGCAAAAGATCATACTGAGGTAAACCATGGGACAAGAACAGAGGTCGGTTTCAAGCAAAGAAAAAAGGTATGAAATATCTTGATTCTTAGGTTAAGATAAATATTGAATGTGAATATTGTGGAAAACTTGGACATCTTGCTAAAGATTGTTATAGAATAAAGAATCATGAGTCAAATCAGAGATATAAAGGCATAATGGAAATTTTGTGCATAAATACACTTCGGTCAATGATGGATTTAAAAATCTTAAGTTGTTTATTTATGAAGCTGCATTGTCTACTGAAACTAATGATGAGAATGCATCGTTCATAGATTCTGGTGCATCAGCTCATATGACCTATAATAAAGAATGGTATGATGAATATTATGAGAAAAATGATGGAACACACATTTACATAGGTGATAACAGATCACATAAATCCAAGGCTATGAAGTAATAAGTGTGAACTTACCTAATAGACAATTGATACAGATTCATGATGTGATGTATGCTCCTGGTATTAAAAATAATTTAATATATGTTTCGACTATCACTGATAATAATCTAACAGTGGAATTTGGTAAGTTGAGGTGTGTTGTAAAAGATATCCAAGATCACTACAAGATTGTTTCCACAGGTACAAGGGTTGGTGGATTGTATAAGTTGGATGTGACAATGAACCGCCATGTTGCATTGACATCCACAACAATGTCAACATAAGAGTTATGGCACCACAGGTATGGGCACCTAAATTACTATGATTTGATGTTGTTGCAAAAAAAAAAAATGGTAGAAGGTCTTCCTGTTATGAAGAATGATCATTTTCCATGTGAATCATGTGCACTTGGTAAGCAACATAGAGAGGAGTTTCCCAAACATACAGAGAAAATACAAACATATATACTTGAATTAATTCATATTGATCTGTGCGGACCTGTGCAAACTAGGTCACTTGGTGGTGCTTCCTACTTTCTTATTTTTGTTGATTATAGATCTAGATATACATGGGTCTATTTCATAAGGATAAAAAGTGATGTGTTTGAGTATTTTAAAGAATTCAGAACTATGACTGAAAAATAGACCGAAAAATGTATTAAAGTTCTTAGATCTGATCAGGGTGGTGAATATAGATTAGGTGCATTTAAAAGTTATTGTAAATTTCATGGGATCCAACAACAATTTATAGTACCTCATACAACTCAGTAAAATGGTGTTGCTGAGAGAAGGAACATAACACTGGTGGAGTGTGATCACAGTATGCTTCAAGGAAAAAACATTTCTAATGGTTTTTGTGAAGAAGCCATTAATACTGATGTTTATTTAAAGAATCGAAGTCCAACTAAGAAATTAGGTTTCCAAACTCCTTTTGAGATTCTTTATGGTTATAAACTTGACGTCAATCATTTAAGAGTATTTGGATCCACTGTCTTTGCACATATCCCAAAGGATGAGACACAAAAACTTGATGCAAAGTGACTCAAGTGTGTTTTTATTGGTTATTGTACTGATAAAAAAGCATACAAATTGTTTGCAGGTAGAGATGTAGTGTTTCATGAGAATGCAGATAGAGCTGATACAATGAATGATGCAAATGCTTGGCATAATGATATTCATGAGCATGTCAAAATAGATGCAATGGTTAAATAGGAACAAGAATGGGTACATGTTCGAAAACGGAATGAACGCAGTATGGACACTTCAAGCAGTCATGATACATCAAGTGGAGAAGAGTCACCACAGAGCAGGAGATGAGATGATAGCAGTGAAGGACCAAGGAGGTCATCATGACAAACTCATCCACCTATAAGTTATAAATATTATGCATTGATGTTTCATGTAATGAATGTTGTAGAACTTGTAAACTATGCTCAAGCTAAAGAACATGAAGAGTGGATAAATTCTATGAATGATGAATATGACTCCCTTATGAAAAATCAAATATGGGAATTAGTTGAACTGCCTGGAAACAAAGTCCCTATTGGAAGAAAATGGTTGTATAAATCTAAATTTAAAATAGATGGTGACATTCATAAATATAAGGCAAGATTAGTTGCAAACTTGGATATTCATAAAAGGAGAGAATTGATTATGAAGATATTTTTTCACTAGCAGCTAAATTGAATACAATTAGAGTACTAATTGCCTTAGCTACAAAACATAATTTGAAAATACATCAGTTAGATGTCAAATATGCTTCTCTAAATGGTGATTTACAGGAAGAGGTTTATTTGGTTCAACCTGAAGGGTTTGTCAAGCAGAGGTAGGAACATCTAGTCTGCAGGTTAAGGAAATCCTTATATGGTTCGAAACAAGCACCGAGATCATGGTATGTAAAGATAGATACCTTCTTTTATCAGAATGGGTTTGTGAAAAGAAAAAATGATCCTAACCTGTATGTTAAGAAAAATGAGGAAGGAAATGTTACTTTAATATCTTTATATGTGGATGATCTCATTATTACAGGCAGTGCATGCAAGTTAATTGAAGAGATTAAAATTCAGTTGTCTCAAGAATTTGAAATGAAAGATCTTGGCGAATTACATTACTATTTAGGAATTGAGGTTTGGAGAGAGCCTGGTAAAACATTAATCACTCAAAGTAAATACACAAAAGAAATTTTTAGAAAGTTCAATATGAGTGAATGTAAAGCTATGTCAACTCCCTTAGAATAAAATGCATAGTTATACAATGAATATGGAACTAAAGGGGCAGATGGTACTTTATATCGTCATTTGGTGGGAAGTTTGAACTACCTCACCACTACGAGACCAGAAACTGCATACTCAGTCAACATCCTTAGCGAGTTCATGGCTAAGCCTTCTGAGAGCCACTAGAAAGCTGCAAAGAAAGTACTCCAATACTTGAAAGGAACAATTAATTTTGGTATTATGTATACTGATGAATTTGATGTTGAACTAACATGTTGATTCGGATTGGGCAAGAAATCTTGATGATAGAAGATCTACCTCAGGCTATGCATTTCATATAGGATTGGGAGTTGTATCATGGAGTAGCAAGAAGCAGCCTACTGTTTCTTTGTTGTCAACATAATCTGAGTATAAAGCCTTGACCAGTGCTACATGTGAAGTTGTTTGGTTGTGGAGAATTCTTCCAAATGTCGAAGAGGAAAAAAATGGTCCAACATGCATCAACTGTTACAATCAAAGTGCTATCAAATTGTCACACAATGCAATATATCATGCAAGATCAAAACACATCGAGCTACAGCATCACTTTGTGAGAGAGAAGATTGAATGAAACAAAATTGGTTCAATATTTTGTAATACAAATGATAATGTCGCTGATATTTTTACCAAACCTCTTAGTAAACTCAAGTTTGAAATTTTTAGAAGTAAGTTAGGTGTTGTAGAAAATTTGTTTCTCCATTAAAGGGGGATGTTAGAATAATGTAGAAACTTCTAGAATACATTATAAATTTATAATGTTGTTTTGGGTTTGTTTCACAAGCACACAGATTTAGTTTGTGGGTGGTTTGAGATCCACAATGATAGGAGTGTGATCTAATCCTCTATTTTATTATAAATGTAATCAAATTCTCTCAATAATTCAAGTTTCGTGAGCATTGTCTAACTTGTGTGTTCCTCGTGTTCTAAATTTAATTGCGACACGGTGAGGATGAAGAGAAAGTTGTTGAGTTGGAAGCCATAAAAGTTAAAAGAAGAGTTGTATATATGGAATAGCAAAGGGGAATTAGCTTATTATGATGATATTATTGAGTTTTGTGCAAAGGTAGCGGATGGACCATAAAATTGGGAAAGTTTGTGAGAGAAATTGATGATGAAATTAGAGAGCAAGCCCAATGAGGGAAAAAGATCTCTTTGACAAATTTTATGTTTTTGATTGTGCAGGTACAATGATGAATGAAGGCATCCTTGTAGATGCTGTAGATAATTTTATGTTTCTAAATGTGCAGGTACAATGAAGAATGAAGGCAGCCCTCTAGATGCTCTAGATGAAGAAAAATGGAAACAATGGTATTGTTGTTAAGCATGATGAATAACTTGAGGAAGAGAATAACATTGAAAACGATGTGATGGAAGTTGAAGATGAGGTTGAGTTTAGAAGAGATTTTGGAGGATTACACAATCTCTTGAAGAAATGGAAGCATATTAGTTAAAACTGCAAGTCAAGATGAAGGTGCATGAAGTGATGAAACCAAGGAATTGGATACACAATTAGAGACCATTGAATTTCGAGTATTTTATAATGGGGAAGAGCTCCAAGAAGAATAATTGATGAATATTAGTGGAGAAATTAAATTGATTGAAAAGATGATGAAAGGAGAGCTCATGATGGAAAGCCCCACAACCATGAAGAACGTCACAGTTGGCGTTGATGAAGGACCTGTAGTGTTGAACGTTGTAGCAGATGTGGCTTTGGAGGCCATAAACGTTGAAAGCGGACTTGAAGTATTGACCTGGTAAGTGATTGTGAAGATGTGGAGTATGATCATGAAGAGTATGAGTATGAAGATGAGGTCCACTGTGATGATGTACATGAATAATATATGAAGACTACCTTAGCTATAGTGGAAAAAGATGAAGACTACCCTAGCAACAGTGGAAAAGATGAAAAGGCTGCGATAGCTGTAGCAGAAGTTATAGTTCAGGAAAGTGCAACTTTTAAATTTGCATGCACAGCAGTCCAAGCTACAAGAGAAAGAAGAGAACATAAAGAAAACACTTATTTGATTTAATCACTTAGCTGTTTGTGATTGTGCTGCAGTTTTAGAGATGCAAATACCGATTAGAAAAGCCGCTCTAATGAAGTGTTGAAGATGCCAAGCAGAAGAAGAAAAATGAAGAAAACGGAAATGAAGATGAAGCGGATGAAACTGAATGCAAACCGCAAGTTCAGGATAATGTTGAGGGATGTTGATGGTGATGTTGTTTCAAAGGTGTTGGTGTTGATGGCAGCACTAAAGTTGCAAGAGACGAAGATATTGATGAAGGGTGTCATAAAGTAATTCTAAGATTGCAGAGCAGAACGTCAAGGAAAGAATTATCGAAGACAAAGAAGGTAAGCAATTCCCAAAAATTGCAGAAGCAAATAAAGAAACTTATTTTGAAGAAGAATTTATGAAAGAAAAGAATGACTGTGTTGATTAGTGTGAGTAGCAGAAGAAAATGTTGATGGCGATGAGGAAGATGAGCTAAAATCATATTGTAATCTCGCATTTGAGTAAGAATATTCAGAATCAGTTGAAGAAATCCTTATGATGTTCCTTGAGGAGCTCGAATATTGTTTGGCCATTGCAAGATTAATGTTAATGAAAATGATGATGGGATAGTAGGTGGGATTTATAACTAAAATCTTAAGAGTATCTATATAACTAAAACTCAATTGACAAACCAATTTAATATTGGATGGTCTGAATGTTTATAGGACTGTAGCGTGTTGAAATTTCTGAATGTTTATAGGACTGAGGCGTGTTTCCTCTTGCTAGTGTTTGTGGGTTTAAAACTTGCATAAATGTAACTCTAGGGCTTATTATGGCTTTGACTTCTGGCTGAGTTTCTGATGAGTTTGAAATTTTTACAAGGAACTAAGATCCCAATTACATCGTGGATAGAGAGTTTAAAAGTCGCAACACAATTAAATGAATCTTGGTCATCCAATCATGCCAATCTCTCATTATTCCCGTATATAAAAACATCTCATCGGCGTTAACAAGTTTGGACTCCATAAAATATAAAGAGAAAAATAACTTAAAAAACTATAATCCTTCTATAACCTTTTCTCAATTAATTGACTATAATCCTTCTATAACATTTTCTCAATTAATTGATTAGATAAAAACCTTTTCTCTGATTAGATAAATTAAGAATAAGAGCTGTTTTCTAACTGTTTTATGTTTTGTTTTGTTTTTTAAATCCTGGAACTTAAATTTGCATGGAATCATAATTTTTTATTATTTGAATTGCAATTTAAAATGTAAAAATGGATTGAAATTACTAAAAAAACATAAAACACAAAAATAACACTAACACTTAGATCTAGGCATGCAACAATCACTTACTCAATTTCAAGCAATTTCAATCAAATATCACAGAATAATATAAAAAAAAAAAACAAAACTAGAACATTTAACCTACAGCACATGAAAAAGCTTTTGAACAAAAACCTATTACTTTGAGGTCACATACTACTGATCATTGAATACATTTGAATCTCTTTTGAGTCCAGATACGATACATCAAAGATTGAAACTCCGGACAGTGATCTTTCAGTTTTGTTTTTAAGACTAATATAAGGATGTAGCTCAGGGTATTTGGATCAGAATCTCTGTACCTTTTGAACTGGGCCAATTCCCAGCCGGTGACGAGCAATACAGCATGCAATGCCTCCTTCCAGTTGTTATGCTTTCAATGTGAAATCTCTGCTGCCTGCCATGCCGTTGGAAAGCCTCTGCATAACTACGTTTGATCCACCGGGCATCCGAAGGCTCAACGTCAAAAAACAGAGGGATTACTTTTTTGCCATTTTTCACCATCTCATACAGCTCGGACAAACACTTGGGGGACTGAGCGTACTCCTTAGAGAAGATTGCCAGGCAAAGCGTAGCCTTCGAGATGGCATAATTTGTCCTGCCATCCAAAGCTTCTTCTTCTTCTCCACCATTTACAAACGCCAGCACTCCACAAGACTTCAGAACTTCGTACAGACTGTCCACAAATCTATTTGCCGAATCTTTATTCTTCTGATAATTTATGAACACATCGTATTCAATGTCTCCGTCTCGTGGCGATGACTTTTCCTGAATACCCAATGAAGAAGCTATGCATGGCCTGGATCGTTTTTCATGAATGTCCACTGGAGAAGCTAAGCATGGGCTGCAGTACTCTAGGGCATCCTTCAATAAGGATTGTCACAAAGAGCGAGATAAGATCCACAGAAACAGATGCTTCAGCATAAAGCACAAGGCAACACAAGAACACATGCAGAGATAGATACCAGGGAGCCGTGAAAGCGGTCCAAAATTCATTGCTACGAAGGTAGAGTTGGCCATAGTTTGTGCAATAACTCTTTTCTGCGAGGAAGCCCAGTATTCAATCTGCTAACAACGAGGACGAAAGGCCTACCAAAATAAGAGACCTAGGTATTACTGCTACTCCTTACTTTTTCTTCCTTTCATATTCTCATGATCATGATGATTCCCATTGCAAAGTCTACTCCCAGAGTGATGCATCCCCTCTGCCCAAAGGCATTTTTCTTCGCAATCGTCAGCATATGTAGCAGAGAAGCGCAGAACCCTTTAAAAAAAAATAATTAATGGTCCGCGTTGCGGGAGAAAAGCGCGTGAAGAGTTTTTAACTCCACCGCTTTCTGTCTTCGCTTTTGTCATTATTAAGAGATTCTCGCGTGGCTAACACCGAAAATGAACATCTATTTTATACTAACCTTACCTTCCCACTTGACACTCCAAGTCCAATTACTTTACGCTAACCTACCACCTAAGGTTCAACTTCAATTTCTCGCATATCTAGGCATTGTGATGGTTGACTTTTTAATAACTTACCACTTACTCACTTCATTTTCTAAAGAGATCTAACCATTAAACATTGTGGTGATGGTTGACTTTATAATAACCTCTACACTCAACTTCAATTTCTATGAGATTTAACCATTAAACATGGTTATGATTGATTTTATATTATCTCCTACCACCTAACACTCAATTTTAATTTATAAGACCTCCGATTGCCTTTTCAAGAACTTAATAAAGATATTTGAAGAGATTTAACCATTGTGATGATATAGGATTGATTTCGTATGATGGAAATAAAGATCATTTTGAAGAGTTTACACTTCTTTGGTGGAAGATCTAATTCTTTGATTTGAAAGAGGAAAGGATAACAAACAAGGATTGTGAATTCACATGTTGATTTCACACGGTGCCAATAAAGAGTTTACACTTTTTGGTGGAAGACGTAATTCTTTGATTTCAAAGAGGAAAAGGTAACAAATAAATTGGGTGATGATGGACTTTATAATAATCTATCACCTATTCAAATTCAATTTCTAAGAAATTTAAGTATTAAACATTTTGATGGTGAATTTTATATTATCCTACCATATAATATTCAATTTCAATTTCTAAAATATCTAATCATTGTTAAATTAACCATTATGATCATAGAGGATTGCATTTATAATGCATATAAAAATCATTTCAAAGAGATTTAATCATTCACATTATAATAACCTCCCACCTATTCAACTTCAATTTCTAAGAAATCTAACCTCCCACCTACTCAACTTCAATTTCTAAGAGATCTAATCATTAAACGGTGTGATGACTAATTTTATATTATCCTATCACCTACACTAAACTTCAATATCTAATCAAATTAAACATTTTGATGGGGCTTTATACTATCCTACCACCTAACACTTAACTTCAATTTATAAGACATCTAACCAATGTGATCATAAACAATTTACCACCTAATACTCAACTTCAATTTCTAAAACATCTAACCATTTTGATCATAAACAATTGCTTTTGCATGATGACAATAAAGATCATTTGGAAGAGATTTAACCACTATGATGATAAGATTGTTTTCACATGGTGCCAATAAAGATCATTTTTATTAAACAAATTGGAATTAATAATAAATTGTTTAATTAAATATTTGAAATAAATAAAATTGTTATTTAAAAAATTATAATTATAATTTGAAAATCATTATTTATAAAAAAAAATTAATAAATTTTTTAAATTATAAATATTTAATGATGATTATACCTTTTATATAATATTAAAAAATATGTTTTTAATATTAAATAAATATTGAAACAAATGATAAACAACATTGTTTAAAATTAAACATTTTTTAAATTCTTGTAATTTCAAACTCATTATACAAATGTAATTCAAAAATCTTCATTAATATAAAAAATATTATTAATATAAAAAATAATATTAATATAAAAAATATAAATATATTGTTTGAATTAATTTATGAAAAACAAGAGTCAATAAGTATTAATAAATTTTTGTTATAATAAAATTTATGATTCATATAAAATTAATTATACATAATCTTGAGAGAAATAAAGTTGTTATGTTGGATTTATAATATTTTGTAGTTGATTTTCACATTGTTTTCCAATTTGAATTTGTTTTCCAATTTGAATTTATCGTTTACTCTTAAAGTTTATTATTGTCAATCGTTGTCTCCTTGATGTTATAACTTATCATATTGCTTGTGTTTATAGGATTATTTTTCCTATCCTTATCATTTACAAACTAACAATACTAAAGACTTATAGTGATCTTGTTCCCATGTGGCACTTTCCTTAGATTTTAATGGGTTATAAAAATTGTGAAAGTACTATGTACCTATTATGCTTGACCCATTCATATGAATGTGTGTAATATTAAAATATAATAATCAAATAACCATTTATTAAAAAAATATAAATATAATGTTTGAATTAATTTATGTATTAACATTTTTTTTTGGTGAGAATAACATTTATGATTTATATAAAATCAATTACACTTATTGGGTGAGAGAAATAAAGTTGTTATATTGGATTTATAGTTTTTACAATATTGATTTTGACAACATTGCTTTCTAAATTGAATTTATTGTTTGTTCTTAAAATTTATTATTGTATTTTTGATTTTATAAATGATCATATTCTTTGTATTTTTAGGATTACTTTTGGTATATTTATCAATTACAAAATAATAATATTAATCACTTGTGGTGGATCTTATTAGTTCCTGTCAAAGGAATAGAGGGATTATAGCGATCGATAATTCGTTGACTTCATATTAGTTTGTCATTTGAGAAAAAATATTTGCATAATATCTATTGTTGGAGCTAGAGAACTAAAAACATTGTTTTTTATATAATAAAAAGTACCATATATGTCATGATCTGATTGGATAAAGGATTGGAGGTCTTATTGCCAGCTTCACTATTTCCAATGTTTTACATGTTAGCATATCCAAAGTTTTTGATCATATACGGTCTTTTTGAATCATATATTTTCTTATGCATCGCTCGAAGGTGGATTAATGTTAGCATTAGTTCGAATGTTTGTCTTAGCATTTTCTGCTAGCTAAATTTATCCCAATGTTCGATATGATAACATATCAATAGTTTTTGGATCATATATGGTCTCTCTCAATTGTTATATTATAAAATAATATAATAAATGTTTTTTTGGTACGTAAGAGACCTGCCACGCTGCATTATTTCTTAAATATTTACAGAGCAGTTCTGACAGATTTAAATGTTTACCTAATAGGCTTCACAACGTTAAATGTTTACTAAGTAGACCCGTTACAGTACATTTTCTTTCATTTTTTTTTTATATGCAATGTTCTCTGCAGTCAATGTGGGCAATATTGTTCTTTAGCGACATTGTTGGTTCACCGGTTCATGCTTGCTTCTTGCATGTTCATTGATTTCTTATTTTCCTGTTGTTCTTTTTCTTGTTTGCCTATTGGTCTTGTTGCAGTTTACACGTTTGGGGTTCTGCAACCGCGATTGGAACTGCCCTTCTGTCTTTCCCCATTGACGGGGGGGTTTGGGTGTCATTTTTATTTTCGCTTGATGTTTGCAGTTTGCAGGTGGGAAATTTGACTACTGGGGATGCCTGAGTCGAAATCCTCTTGCAGAACATCTTTGTATGTGAGGAGAAAATACAATATCCTTTTGCGATGCGTCACTTTTTTATGTGATGGAGGTAGGTTATGTGTCGAACATTGGTCTTTGGACGGTCCTCCCAGCTTAGAATTTTACCTGACACGTCTCACAGCCTGAACTATTTGGTTAACAGATGTGTTGCAATACATTTTCATCCGAATTTTTTGATACAGTCTTGTGTGCAGTGAACTTGGCCACTATTGTTCTTCGTTGGCATTCCTGGTCGACTGGTTGGTGATTGCTTCTTTTTTCGGTGGATGTTGCTTATTGTTCTTTGATTCAACTTTGTACGGTTCGGATCCTGCGGCTGCAGTTGGGCCTTTTGGTGCTTCTTAACAGGGTTGTTATTTGCTTCTTTCTCTTGTTTTATTAAGATTTGTGATGTTGGGGTGTTGCATTTGTAGTTGGATCTGTTGTTACATTGTTTTGTAGTTGGCTCCCCAAAAAATACTATTAGGATAAAATAACATGCAAAATTTTGCAGTCGATGTAAATTTCATCTCTTACGGCTTCAACCAAGGTTTCTTGGGCTCCAACTATATTTCATAGTTGACGATGTTTTTCCCATGGTTAATGTGTTACTATGGTTTCATAGTTATTAGAGTAAGTGTTGTTCTCTGAACGAAAAAGTTATTCTCTCCCTTTCTTTTCCCTCTTGTAAACTTTCTCGTTTTTACCTTTTGTTCTTCTGCTCTATTATGCGTTTTTAGTTCTATACTTTGCCAAGTTTATGTAGTCGTAGGTTCCCGGGGTGGCCAATTGAAAAATCATCATCTCCATCTATATCTTCACATCATGATTCCAGCTGACCGCCATTTGTTTGCATATTTATCCAATTTCTTCTAAGCTTGCTTGTTTTTCCCTTTTGTTCTTACCCTCTATTATGCATTTCTGGTTCTATACTTTCTCATGTTTCTGTTCTTGTGGGTTCTCGGTGTGGTGATCTAACAAATCACCATCTCCATCTATATTTTCACATCACGAGTCCGACCGACCATCGTTGGGTTGCATACTTAGCCAATTTTATGAACGCGCGTTCGCGGATAGGTGCTATCGAACTATGGTAACTTGTGTTTGGGGTATACATCTTGCATCCAGAACTTTCATGCTCTACAATTGAACTATGGTAACTCGTGTTTGGGGTATACTTCTTGCACCCATAAATTTTGTTCTCTAGAATTCGACCCCTCACTCCTCGAACTCACAATCGTGCCTCTACCTACAATGAGTCTGTCTATCTTACCTGCCTTTCCATACTTAGTCGATTCTTCAAAGTTTCTCAGGTTGACGTGTTCCCAAGTTCATAAAAGTTTAAAATCATTTTGTCACTCCCCTCTATCCCCGCCACCTTCCACCCTTCCCAATGCACATTAATTATGCTTTCAAAAGTAACAGTCGGCCATACAGGTTCGAAAAGATTGGATTTAATAAGAAGAAATCTCAAGGACATCTCCCATTAAAATGCATAAACAGGTGAATATTATGGGATCTGATAATTTTTTTTTCCTGCATTTTGAATTTGCAAATTTTTTTTTAGCTATTTTAGTTTTTTAAAGGCATCATCATAGTAATAGTGCAATACTGTACTACCACGATGCCATCCATGAATGTGTCATCCACAGAGGTCTTGACATCATGTCCCTCTTTAATACTATGTATATGTTACATGTTGTCATATTTGAGAATCTGCTCGGATATGAGAATGTTATTACATGCTATTAGTCACTATTCAATGCACATATTCGAAAAGAGTGGCATTAATAAGAGAAAATATTGTGGGCATCTTCCATTAACACGAATTAAACCAAAATCTATGGAATATTATATTGTCATCCTCCAGCATTGCTTTTAAATACTTATTCCCATTTCTCTCTATCATCAAAGAGTTGGGCTTTAGGGTGCCTTTGTTCTAATGTTCCTAGTCATGGACATGTAAGACAACTTAGAGATGCCATTGAGGCCCAAATGAAAGAAGAGAGAATGGTTTTATGTGATGTGATATTTGAGCCAAAAAAAAACTCTGTTATCCAACAGAAACTCAGATAGGGAAAAAAAAAAACAAGTATCCTCTTATTGGTGTTCTCCCTATATTCGATGCTTTGGTTGGTTGAAAGGCTTGCTTGGAGATTTGTTTGTTGATATTCTTTTTTTTCTTGATGGGAGTTGGAAGGGAATTTTAGGTCACCTACAAAATGATCCTTCGTTGAAGTATATATTCTCTTCCAACAACACAGATTTGGCAAGTGTATCAAATTTTGCAGAGCACACAAGAATTTGTCTTCGTCAGAGGAGTCACACTTACCGTGGCTTGCAAAATGGTCTGTAATATTCAAAAATGACGTGAAATATTACTCCATTCACGAATGTACTCAGAAGGAAATTATATATTTGGATCGTCGCGGGTAAGAGAAACTGTATGGGTTAATAAAACGACATACTAAAATTATAGAAGTTTCTATTTCAAAGTTTGCTAAGCTACTTCTAGGTGTGGTAACAGACTTGACAGAAATCCATATTCCTTGTCAAATTTTGTCCACTGTCCTCTGGATGTAGTTACAGACTCCACATACAATCAATTATCTATCGTTACTGCACATTTTTTATTTTACTACTCCTACACATATAACTGGATTATGGACTTTGCAACACTTTTTGAGGGTTACTTTATACTACCACCTTCTGCAAGAATTTTCGCTTGTTCAGGTAATGATTTGGTTTCTGAAAATCACCTTTTACTACCACCTTCATGTAATCATCTTATTTCATTCTTTAGAAGAGACCTTAATGTAGTGGTGTGTTTCCAAATTTGTTTCCACCTAATGTCAATCTTATTGTTGTTTCCCTTTCTTTGGATAGGGAAAATGCATTTCTTCTGTTGCTGTTGATGTGATATTTGAAAAAAAAAAATTGTTCAAATCATACTTTTTTTTTTAAATATCGAACAATGTATTTTTTGAACAGACGGTTGTTCGAAAAGTTTTAGGCATTGTTTGGGGTTCACGTCTTCCACTATGAAAATTGCATTAACACTGGAATGTCACATAATAGATGTCTGGCATGTGCCTACTGTCAATATCATTATTGCATAGGACACCCAACGTCCAAAGATTTACGGACTCAAAGAAACATTGTAGATTTCGTGAGAAAGCAACACTAAAGTCGATGTTCTTTACAGGTCTGACAATCCTGCAATTTAAGTTCTTTGACAATGACAACCTTGCTTGTTCACCGCATTGTTGCACTACAGTCAGTAGCATTGTTCCCATTGCCACCACCAATTCCAATGTCTAAGGCCGAATCTATCTGGAGCTTGGGGTCACCCCCTATGTGAATGCTTGAAGGTGAAACTACCTAGAACCTGGGATCATGACTTCTTACACTTGGAATTAGTGTTAGTCGTGATCGAAAGTTGATTGTATGTCGATTCTGTCACTGCATCTAGAGCTCGCTCAACACTATTTGACATAGAAACTGATTGTCTGTCAATTTTGTTACAACTTTGGCATAAAATGTTCTGTGATTTTAGAATTTTGATTCAAACGCGCATACAATTTCTCATGTTCGTTGGTATCCAATTTTATAATTTCCTACTGAGTGTATTTGGGCATGGAAAAATATTTTTCATCACTTCCAAACATTCTATACCTTTTTGTGGGCCGCCAGGTCTGCCACCCCTACGACGAAAGATATATTCTAATGCGATCTGTAACATTTGATACACTTACCAGACCTGTGCTTTCAGAAGAAGTCATGTTCTTCAACATAGGAACATTTTGCAGTTGGCTTAGACCTTCCTTCCAATTTACTGTGATAAAATAAAGAAGTTCAACATACAAATCTTCAAGTAGGCTTTTCAACCAAACATATGATCGAATACAAGGAGAATAACAGTCACATCATACTTAATTTTTTTTTTTGTCTCATATTTTGTTGCCTAACGAGATTTGTTTCCCCCAGAAATGACGTCACATAAAACAACTCCCTTGACTTTGAATTGGGCTTGAATCACAATTCTAGGTTGTCTCGGATGTCAATGGTCAGGAACATTACAAGGAAGGCACCTTAAACCCCACGTTTTCGACGGCATAGTAAAATTAACACTTAAAAAAGAATGGAATGTTTAATAACCAACCAATGGAGGCAGGCCATATCTAAAAGAGACAAGCTATTCAAAAAACTGGGATAGATCTAGTTGGCAACACCAATGAAATCCAAGACCCGATATTGATATTCAACTCGTTGTTTTTTACGAATCGATAATTTGATCGTCAAGAAGACTGTCAACAAGCTTCACTACTTTACATATTTTTTTTTTGTCGACGGTAGGCCAAATCACAGTCATTGTAGCAAATAATCTCAATTGTATTTTGTAACCCATCTTATTTGAATATAGAATATTTGCGGTTTTTTTTTTTTTATGGTGTTTTCCAATTTATGGTATTGCTTTTCATTTTATTTTGTACCTTTTTCCTGTGTGTCGTTAAACATGGACAACAATCTTTTCTTTCTATTGCCTAGTACTTCAATTTAAATAAAGGGTACTGTAATATACCTCAATTTCGTCATAACTTTTTTTTTCTTCTAACAGCATTAAGTTCTAAGTCTGTATGATACATTTACAATAAGAGGAATAACTTTGATATTTAAAACTGTGATACCCTCTGTAATCAAATTTATCTTTCCCAATTATTATAGATCCATTAATCTAGTGTTTACTCTTCAACTTTTATTTAAGTCATACTCACCTTTGTAAGTGGTTAAATGTTTATACTTTGTAATAATATGAAAATAGACATAGGCCTAGGACTTATGATTCCAGCCTCCTCTTTAACATCCACTTCCATATGCATGCACATGCCTGAACTTCAAGACCCCGAGGGACTTCATAAAACATAGAAAAGGGAAAATGAAATATTTGCTTCATTGATGGATTTATTGGTTTGGATTTTATATAGGTGACTATAGACTTGGAGGAAAATTCTTCGGTCGACTAAGAGCCTTCATAACCCAATAACTTCCTAGTTGGAAGTCAACCTGAAGTTGGCAGTGGATTAATCCTTACTGGACTTAACTAAGTCCAACCACTGGCACTAACCAAACTAGTAGTAACGGTGTTTGAGAAGATCCATACTTGTCATTGTAAATATATTAAATGGGACTGGATGTGTTAACATTCAGTGTTAATGTTCTGATTGGCCATTAAATGGGGGTGGATGAGAAACGAGAGTCACCATGTACCCTCATCTAAACCAAGCATGCCAAATCATTGTTGTCACATGGCCCAATTTCTCGTTATACTCCCCACATTCAATATGCATGTCTTAGGGTACAACCGAGGTTCATTGTTGTTTTTGTGTAAGCCTATTCTGAGTTGAGTTCTATGTTTTCCTCTATTTTGTGACCTTACTCTATGCGAAGGTATGGTGACTTGGAACACCTCCCGGATTACTTCTACTTTCGGTAAGTAGCTATCCGATTGTATAATTTTACTGTAGGTTCTTTTTCGTCTGGTTATGGTATTCTCTTCCAACACATTTCCTGTAGGTAGTGTCTTTCCCATAGGCCCTTCTTTCTCTCCTCCTGCATTCGTCGTTCTTTTTGTTACTATTTCTTACTGAGCCGCATCGGAAAATTAGTCGTAAGCTTATTTGGTTAGGGTTTTATACATGCATGTATGCTATACCTCTTTTTCATGATATTGGAATCGCTCTGGCAAGTTATTTCTATTACGATGGGGAAAAGGAAAAGGGTTTTAATTCATCTATCACTATTCTCCCAATACTTCTCAATAAATTCATAAGACAGTAATCTTTTCGATTGAGAGAGTCTCTAAAAAAAGTTAGTAGTCAGACTAACCCTTAAGCAAGGCTTAGACCCTAAATGTAACCAAGGAAGGTTGAGTTCTTCTCTTTGTACCCACTTACTCATAATTTGGATGTGCTATAGAAGCGTGTGTGTCTAGAGACTTTGGGCATCATGCTAATCCTACAAATTCTTTAACTTAATCAAAGGGTGCTAAAAAGATTGTTGGTTCTGTATATTTCCCCTTTATATAATTTGATTTAAATATTCGACTTATGCTTATCAAGCAACTTATATATGCAACTGGCATTCGTGTATTTGTTTTCCATAATGTTTTCATTGATTTATCGGTGATTCTTGTTACTAATGATGGGCCCCTTTGTTTTGTGAAGGTACCCATCAGAGAGGCTTGGGCTCCTCTTCCCCTTTCGGTCTGGATGGTATGCGGTGGTCTCCACAGAGAAGGTGTCGGATCCCCTCCATCTGGAGTTAAGTATTACTTCGGTTACACTTTCCTATTTTATTAAATCTTTTCATTTTATGATGGGTGAATTGTAATCATTTTATCATAATGTGTGTAGGGTTTTTGGCTACGTGAGTACATGGAGGGCAACCACTGTCATCCGCCTAAAAGGTATTCAGGTTTCTTTATGTCTTTCTCAAGCATCTTAGGTGGCTCAAGACATAAAGGGGGGTAACTCTTTGTGGTAGATATTGTTCATTTTCATACTGGTGTTACTTCTGATATTTATTTTCACAACCCATATGAGGGTCGACTTTTAATATTATAAGATTGGCCGAAAAGGTCCAGTCGAATTTATTTTCTATATCTTGACTCGACACTAATGGAATGGAAAATGATTCCGAAGTTTTCTCTTGACATTCTAGGTATGAATGATATCATGAGACTTATGTCACTTGCCCTTTTCATTCCTATTATTTCTCTTTAGGTCTTTATCAATATATAACCTCGGAGATAAAAATACTGGGTGTGTAAAATTCTCTGCATCTACAGTTATAATATTTCAACCTGAGTTGTAACATTGAGACAAGCCTCTTATTTCTTTCCAAGCTATGTTAGAGATTATTCATAATTTACATTAATCCTATGCATGTGAATTGTCTGAAGTTATGCTATACTATTTTCTGATTGCAATCGGTATTGACTAGATCTACGCACTAGGTAAGTAGACAGAGCTGGGTCTTAGAGTTTTACGATTCTATCAAATATGTTTGAATTAATTTTTCTTTATACAATGTAATCATATAGAAATTTCCATTCTATGATGGTACAATGTCTTACTTTGTAATCTATGGTAGTACTTTGTGTCAAAAGAAAAGGCACAATAATGCTCAAATTGTTCCATGAATTTCATCTTAATTTCATAACTCCTTGATCACAGTAGTTGTTCCCTTACTATCACTCTGCGACATAGCATGTGTGAAATATTTAGAATTTGGTTCCACCTAACAGGTTCCGAAAGCCTTAATCTACAAGTTTGTACGCATTTAATCTATTCAACTTGGTTTGGTACTGTGATGAGACTTAGGAGGGGTTTCCGACCCTTCGATTTGGTGTTTTGTTTACTCGGAAGTAGTTGATTCCCTGTTGACATAATTGTTTGTTTGTATAATATGACAACAGATCTCTGTGTAAGAGAAATTTCTGTTATAGTCTCGCAATTTTTCCTTTAATCAATGTTGTTTGTGTAAAACGCCAACTGCCAAATAACTATGTT